>JAPVRG010262554.1:2146-17020 GCA_029783565.1 Rhagoletis cerasi
ACTTTGCACAGCAAGTGAAGCAAGATACGATAAAAAGGGGGAGGAACGCTTATGAAATTCAATGTATGTCTGCTTTCAACCCCTGGTCATAGTAGTCAGAGCTACATATCTCCTACCTTCTTTGATATGCTGTGGCATGTGTTGGTCGTGCGACCGTAATTTCCGATATTTGACGAGGAAGGGCGGCATAGATACTACTTGCTTGCAAACATACACGCATATGCACGAGTATGTAACCACTTTCGTACCCCAGTTGGCATTTGCGAAAGTGCTTCTCGAAAAGGGCCTTCTCATGGAAGGCGTAAGACAGGGTGATGTAGCCTTGCAATTCAATAAAAAAAATTGTTAATAAACATCACCCTGCAAATGCCCCAATCGCTTGGGCTGGCCTTGATTCAAAGTGAACATTTGATCACACATTTACATGCGTGGCTGTAGCTCAGTGCGCAGAGATGCTTGCCACTATTTGTTAGCTTCCTGGAAGGTGCGGTTTCGAATTCCGCCAGAGGCAACGTCGTTGTAAAATTATAAAATATTTTTTTTTGTGCGTCCGAAATCTGAAAAAGCATCTGTGAAGTGCATGGAATATGAAAGGGCTTATGGAAGGCCACATGGAAGCCCTACCCACATAAAGGAAAAGTAAGGCCTTGACAAGTGGGACATCTCATACAAAAAATAATGAGAAGCAGAAGCACTTCTGTCTGCCAATGGAAGGACTAGAAGCGTTTCTAGAAGTGGTTTCAGGCCCTTCTTTTGCCTACTGGGACATAAATGTGTAGGCAACAGTATGGCTATATTTACGAATACCTACATAGATCGCACATGACAGCCTTTGTGTCTGCGTGCATACATACATCTCTCTCGAGATACTAAATATTCCATCTAACTACTTCACTGCTAAATTGTTTGTGTATGTTTCAACTCGTGCGAGTTAAATGCCTGACATTGTATCGAGCGTACTCTGTCCATTCTTCGAAATACTCATCCATCTGTCCACCTAGTATCTTTAGTATCTGTTTTGTCTGCTGCCGGGCATATCTAACCTTCCACCAAACGCCCAGTCAGCTAACAGCCCACCATCAACACTCAAGCTTCAGCTCATACTCGTAGCTCTGCTGCAACTGCTTGAACCACATGCAAGCATTTTACTTTTCCCCAACACCTTCGCTCCTGTAACAGTGTCTCTACTGTCTCACTCGCTTAGCCAACGGCCTAAATAATTTCAAAAGCAACAAAACAATTCGAACGCTGAAGCTCAACAAAGTTATCGGCATATCTATGGAGAAGTCCATGCAACACCGTGTATAGGTAAACTCAAGCTAGTGGGTGCTACATAAATTTGTATGTACGTATGTATATATGTTGGCGTATGTGTATGCGTGCTGGACAACAATTCAGCTGATGTAGGCGGGAGTACAGCACTTTTATCTACAATAAATTAAAATCTGCTTAAATGCCAGGTTGAGTACCTACAAGCACAATGGCCCGGCAACAAGCTGCACAAATCTTTCTCCTTCTTTCCCTGCCACTAACTCCAATCAGCCTTTACTGGCGTTTGTTGTGCTCTTCTCCTGGCTTGTTTTTGATAGTTTATCGCCAGCGGGTGTTTTTAAGCAATCAAAAATTTTACTTGTATGTTGCTAGTATGTACTTTTAATGTTGTTGTGTATTTGTTGTTTGTTGCATGCAGTTCTTGTGGCTTGCTGTACTGCTATGATATTTATGGGTTTTCTGCAGTTGTTGTTTGTTTGCACGAGTATTCTCTTTTGACGTTTTAATGTCGTTGGCCTTCAGGTTGCTTTGGCAGCTGTGCTGATTGACATTTTAGACTACTTGCATATTCCAGGAAATTCTTCAGAGGTGGCGGCAGTAAATGGGCAACATGTATACGACTGAGCGGGAAAGCTGTTTTAGTAAGTAGGAGGTAATAAAATATTGATTTATGAGCCTTGACGCGTTCTTGCCGCCTCTTCATTTGATCTCTGATTTCTTTCTTAAAACGCATAGAAAAATAAGTTAAAAATGGGAACTGATTTGGAGGAAAATCGCCTATAGCAACATATATATTTCAAGTGACGATATTTCTTCTTGGAAAACAAAAAAATAGACTCCTTAATAGTAGCATAATTATGTAAAACAAAAATTAGAAAATATATTATACCGGAAAAGTCTTGGTTCTAAAAGCAAAGACAGACGACAGCATTGATCCAGATCAACTTGGTAACTGGGAATTATCCCGGTAATTAACTGCCGTTGATACGGATTACTTAAGTCCTAGAGTTAATTCTCAAAATTAATGCGTATCAGAGGCATTTTCGATGACAACACTGATCAAAACGGCCAGCTGTTGTAATTTTGAATGGAAAATAAACGAATAAAAAAAAAATAAGTTTGGCATCCGCGTTAGCCGAGTGGTAAAAGCTGCGTACTACAATTCGGGCCCAAGTTCGAACACCGATTCGATTATTCGACTTTTTTTAAAAACCGGTATTCAAATTATTCGGTTTCTAATTTTTAAATCAGGAAAACTCGTGTAACCCGGATTTTTTGAGTAATTGGCAGCCTCATAACACCTTGTATAAATAAAAATATCTACAGCCAGCTAAAAAAAAAGCGGAAATAGCAAAAGTTACACTGTTTATTTAAAAACATTATTCCAAAAATTTTAAAAACATTATGAATACAAAACATATTTAATCAGACCTCATAAAAAAATTCAATATTTGTTCTTAGTAAGAAAAAAGTACATGCAACTAAATAATGTTATTTCTATGAAAGTGATATTTTAAAAATAAAGTGCAGTTTAAAAGTTTTGCAGTCAATTTATTTTTTCTTTAAATAATAAAACTTGACATTTTTCTGAATATACAAAATCATCTAAAATACCACTCTTGCGTTTTTTCTTGCTCAAATTAATCCATTTTCAATTCACTGCAAATTTATTTCGCTATATAATTAGCTTGTGGTTAACCAAACTCAACTGGCAAACGTTTGAAACAGCTGTTACAAGGCGAATTCATATAAAGTGCTGTTGCCAGAGCGCTGATTTCAAGGTGAACTTGTACTGATCGTCAAAATGGTGTGCTTGTTGTACTTTTGTTTTATTCTGATTGTCAATGCGCATATAATTTGTTAGTGTAGTGAATTCGCGTTCTGTTCACTTTTTCAGTGTTGCCAATTGAAAATCCTTTTGTGGTTGCCGTTTCAGAAAGAATATAATGGATGTAAAATGAGTTGATATGCTGTCGCATTTCGACTATCCTCAACAACAATTTTACAATCTAAATAAAAAACCGGGTTTGGAGTTAAAAAAAACCGGTCTATTCCATATTTGTAAAATCATGATTTAAAAAACCGCTCAAAAATTTATGAAAACCCCGAGGAAAACCGGTTTGAAAAAAAACCGAGTCAATCACCCTAGTTCAGACCAATTTCCAAAAATTAAATTTTGCAATTTTTATATTTTGGTTTATTTTTTTTTTATTATTTTTTGTTTGTTTATTTTATTTTATTTTATTTTATTTTATTTTTTTTTCTTTCTTGTTTTTTGTATTTATTAATATTATTTCAAGTTAATTAAATTTTTTCGGAGTTTAATTTTTATTAAAAAAAGCCCAGTAAAAAAAAATAATAATAAAAGGAAATAAAAAAATTGTGGACTGGTTAATTCGTAAGACAGTTGTCGGTAGTTTTTCATGTATATTTTGTTATTATAAAATTAACGAACTACCATGCTAACGAATAACAAAGTACCAGTCTGGCAAGCTTGAAAGTTTTCTGATTCTTGGTAACTCAGCGATTTACCGGACACCAGACTACTTAATAAAATGCGCTTTCGCAGTTCAAAGTTTTACCGAAATACCAACTTACGAATTAAAAAAGTAACAGGCCAAGTACTGGCCGTGGGATCCGAACCCGAATTTTGATCAGATCACCTGCTCCATTAATCCGGATTAACGTTGCCGTCTGTCTATGCTATAAGATTGGACTTATATTAAGGACATCAATAGTCGACGGAAAGGAATTTTATAAAAATTGCAATCTGTACAGACAGCTCCAAAAACGACATACCAGGCACCTTAGTACCCTCTCCAAGAAACTTTCAATGACATAAGGCTACCAACTTCCACACTAAAGAAATATTTTTTCAGGCTGAGATCCTTGCAACAAATATGGCTGAAAAGTTTTGTAAGCATGATAGTTTCGATCAATACCTTCAATGTCGAAGAACCCTACAATCTGTTCGCCAGCTCTATCAATCATTCAGCTCTTTCTGGATTAAGGAGCATGACTGTCGCTTGAGAAATGAGGAAGCAGACATATAATCTTATTCACATTTTTAGGCGACAATTTTTTCTAATCTTGGCCAGTCTAGGCACAGTTTCTATAAAGCAGCTGGTAAAAATCGCCAAAAGATCGGAGCTGTTTGAGGGATAAATGGGAGAGGTTTGCTTAAATCTTACTTTTCCCTTGCATCAAAAAGAACCCTTATGGCCAACGAGTTAACACTCGATACCAGCGGACCCTATCCTAACCGAAACTCTATTTGCCTAATATATCGGGCCTACGTAGAATACGTAACATAAAAACTTATAAGATTAGAGAAGGGAAAATCTGAATCTCAAATGCGGTCTTAGGGGGTTTAAACTCCAATTTAAGACAAAAACAGTTATTAACAGTTTATTGTCATTGCTCAGTAAAGATCTCAGAAATTGTTGCTAGGTTGCACGATTGATTCTTTGAAATTATGTTTCTTAAGCAAACTAACTTGACTCTCAGTATACGCGAAGAAGTGATAAAATACTAACTCAACAGATGTCTCAAACCTCGCTGAATATTAACTTACCGCTGGGACTAAATAAATATTTAACTATTTCTCATCAGAATTTATGAGGCATTTCACAAAACATTTGTTTGAACGATTGAAGTTTCATATATGTAAATAATAACTATCTCACGTCCATTCATGCGAGTACTTCGTTTGCAATTCTATGTCGGTAGCTTATAACAGGATCTGCTTCAACTTTAAACCAAGCTATCTGCCAACTTGAAAATCTTTAGCAGACTCCGTTTACACTATCTGAAGTTCTCTCTGAAATGTTGTCGTACTTTACGTCCATATTGCTTCATGAACAATTATTACTTCAGAGAATGACCCTCTGGAAAAAAATTGTATGTGCATTCGGTTTTTTGTTTTATTTATGTAGAAACTGTATCTCTATATTTTTTCCATTCTACGAATGATTATATCCTCCTTTTTAAATACTTATATTAGACCTTTTCTGAAGCTGATTTTAAAGTACTTCCATTCCAAATAATCTCCACAAAATCACCGTCATTCCTTCCCTTCCAATATGAGAAAAATACCATCTCAAAATTTACACAGCCATTTGAAATTTGGCAACACGGCGCGGCGAAAATTTTTTGCCCTCGTCACTTCACTCAATTGCTAGTGTCTGCCACTCCACGTATTTAATTTTTTGCCACATGCAACGCACTCATTACGCCACATTCATTGTGCATTCTCATTCATTTGGTAGAACACCATCAATGGACACGTTTCCACATTTTTGATTCCCCCGGAGAATAGCAAAGCAGCAGTTAAGAGCACCCGGCGTGCCACAAAACGCAGGCAGGCAGGCATGCATTGTATGGTACAATACCTGATGACTGTGTGTGCGTGCTGGCGTATGACTTTGAGTATACTTTAGTATTTGTGTTAAACATCATACAACTTTTGGAGGCTTTTGTACTTATGGAGGTATAAGTGTTTGAACATATACAGGGTGTCCAAGAAGTATCACGACAAACTTGCGGAGAAGGTAGGTGGGGGAGGGGCGCTCCAGCTCCCTGATAAGCAAAAATTATTCCAGTAAAAGTATCTCCGTTTTTGAAATTCATAAATTTTTTTTGAGCTTCAAAAAATCGGGCCTTTTCATGTATTCTTTTTAACTGTATGCAAAAATTTTATTTAATTATTTTTTTTTTTTTTAATTTTTTTTAATTTACATGCTGTTAAAGAAAATATAAGAAAAGGTTAGATTTTTTTAAATTCCAAAAATTTTAAAAATTTCAAAAACGATGCCATTTTTACCTGAAAAATTTTTGGTTATCAGGGAGCTCACCCTCTCCCCACCTACTTTGTCGAGATACTTCTTGGACACCCTGTATTGCCACTGCGCCTGAATTTTATCTTTCTAAATTTTTTCTTGTTACTTCTTTTATTCTTCACACACTCACACTCACTTGAACAACAACAACAGCACTTGATAAGCAGGCAGATGAACGCTGCTTTTGAATGGCGAATAAATTATGTCACGCAAAAATCGCACTTTGAGATATCTCGTGCGCTCGGCTGCTGATTCTAACAAAACGATTCGGCTTTGGTCTCCCAAGAGTTGGAGCAGCTACGGCTGCATGCAACAGTGCTCACTGAAATATATAACTAGGTAACAGCAAAACACAAATAATGTTAATGATAAGACAACAAAAAATATACTCACTAAATATTACAGCGTTCCTCTACACGCACTGCTCACATAAAATATTTCACTCACCATCTCTCGGTTGGCATTGCCTGCAGCTACGGTTGTATATATCTATGGAAAACATATTTCCTTTGAATCACGTGAATTGCTCCTTAACTTTGTTGAACTGCGCTAAGCAGTGCAGCTCTGGGAAATGCGTGCTTGAGCAGCTGTATGTAGTTGTGTCGCCTTTGGGCCTATAACTTCTACTGCTGCGGCTGCCATAATTTACTCTGGCCCACCTTCATCTTCTACTCTCCTTCTTCTACATACTTCGCATGCCTGCGGCTAGGGCGTCTTACCAAAACATCTTGCGAGTGTTGTTGGCGTGCTCAGCTTAGCTCGTCTCCACCTACTGCTCTTTAGGGGCATACTGCCATCTTTAATATTTAACTATGCTTAATTTCATTCTAAATCACACTCCAGGGGAGTATAGGTTGTGCCAAGATACTTACACTTCTACGTTATGAAGCTGGCAGTCCAATCCACCGCCTTTTTTGCAACTCACCTGGCGGTCGTTTAAAGCAACGTAGTATACTGCAACAACGTTCCATTTTCTAGTCACTTGTCGATGAATTTTGAATTTTTAATGAGCTCATCTTCTATCAGCCACTCGCACTCCTACTCTTACTTACCCTTGACCAGTTTACCAAGGCAGCGTCTGCATTTGGCTTGCTGCCTCTACTGTTGGTGGTGGTGGTAGTGGTGGTGGTGGTAGTGGTGGTGGTGGCAAAATGATTTGCTTGCTTGATATTAAATCTATTTTATGGCATATTAAAATAGAAGTAGCTAAAGTCCATAAATGCTCTCAAGATTTGTACATGGAAGTAGGTTGTGGCTAGGTACCTGTAGCTTAAATTGGTTTCTGTGCTGAATGTAATCTATGGTGGTTGGTTTACAGGCAGTTGTTGCCATATATTACGTCCAAGTCTGAAAAGCTTGAAAGTGTGAGCAAAGGTGAAATAATTTTTGTGATTTATAAACTTTTAAGGCAACTAAGTATTTGACCCCAGGGAACGGGATATAAGCAAAAATGAAAGTTGATAAAAAAGAACTTAGGAACTGACTTAGAAAGATAATTTTCAGAAAAGTTTTTAAATTGATATTTTGATAAGATAAATGGGATTTGAAAAACAAAAGGGGAGGAGAGAAAAAATGGTGCAAAAGCATTGTTGAAAGACTAAGATGTTGTTTCACAAACGAAAGCTCCTCTGGATTAGCCAAAAAACACAGCGAATGAGACACAAATTTTTTTTTGCATGATGGGGCATGCCGCGCACACCAAAGATCCCAAACAAAACTCATATTTGCAAGAAACATTGAACTACTGTTTCATCAAACAAAATAAAACGTTTCGACTGTACTTTTCATTAAAAAGCCTTCACAAGGCTAGTCGACGTAAGACTTTTTCAAAGATTTGGATATGCAGTTTACGGTTGAGGACGTGAGCACGGCGAAGCGACCGCTCGACCCGACCCCGGTAAACAAGTTTAATGACTCACTCCTACTCCACGCAGAGGAAAGACAAGCAATTCAGAAGCGCGTTGATATGAGCGATGGTGTTCCCCATGAATTCAGAGGAAAAAAATTCAAAAATTCTGTTTTTCAGAAAAATTGATTCAGAAAACACTTTTCAGAAACAAAAGAATCAGAATGTAAAATTCAGAAACATTTATTTAGTTGGAGGATATATATGAAGAATAATTGATAATGAAGTAAGTACTGGAAGGCGATGAGAGGGCATAGATAGGCCAAGCACTTTGGCTACCCTTTCAATAGATCGGATGTTGTTCAACTAAACAGGAATGGCATCAGGCTACTCTCCGGGTACCTAAGGGGCCACAACCAACTATGATTTCATGTGCACTGAATAGATGTTATCGGTGAGTCGGAATGCCGGCTCTGTCTTGAGGATGACAAAGCTTCCGAGCGCATTATTTGTGACTGACCAGCCTTGGCTAGACAAAGATTGATTTATTTCAAAGCTCCAATGGTCAAACCCTTTGTAATAAGGAACTCGACTACCAGGGCCCTTTTAAGCGACATCGGGGTAATGCAAACCGTCTGTCGTTGGGATGTACATACGACACTATGGTGGCGACGCCATACATACATGACTTGCCGGCAAGATGCTTCAATTATCCCACATTAGAAGGCTACAGATTAACACATGGACTGGACTCCAAGCCGAAGTAGAATTGTTTTTCCAACCAAATCGGCATGTGAGCCAACTGGAAGACGCTTTACGTCAGCGGAGACAGGGAAAAAGCCAAGTACTATATCCTTGTCCTCCAGATACAGATTCCTCAGCACCCGACCATGTTCAGGCAAGACTACCTGAAGCGTACGTACGATGGCTTGCGCGTAGAATAGTTTTCCTAAGTCGCAGCGATTTCCTGTCTTCGCAGATACTTACATGTTTAAACAAACGTAATTGTAAATTTTTAAAAGGGTGGCAACCCCAATTCAAAATATTTTTTATACGTCCTCAAACGGTTTTTGTTTTAGTGCATAATTTGAAGTTTGCAGTTAAGCCTTTGACAATTTTTAAATTTTCAGATGCCTGCTGCCCTGTTGCCGTTGAGTCGTTACTACGTTTAACAGCTGCAAACTTTATTGATTATTTAAAATTTTTGGACACCTGATATTTTTCAATGTACCATAGATTCCGATACCTTGGATAACAAGCTATACCACAAACATATTTTTTATTATCCTTTTTCGCGTTTAAATAGTCAAGTAACAATTTTGGCCACTTTTTCACATTTCTGTACCACATGCAGCTGTCTCTGTCGCATTCTGCGTATTAGTTCCCGCAGGCGTTCAGCATTTGTTACCAGGCGTCACCAGATGAGCCCCCAATTCCCATTATCACCACGGCTCACCATTGTTGAGAGCCGCCGTCAATTTCACCGTCTCTTAACAGTCTCTTCTCTCAGCATGCGGTTGAGCTGTGATCGACTGTTGTTTCCACCTGCCGTCAATTTCACCGTATCTTAACAGTCTCTTCTCTCAGCATGCGGTTGAGCTGTGATCGACTGTTGTTTCCACCTCCCCTTTTATTCGGTCGTCAAATGGCTCCAGCTTTGTGCGCAGCCAAAGAAAGAGATGAGAATGATATCTAATAAAGCAGCTCCGGATCCCTGAAGGGTACCAAAATTCCACTGACGGATATGGCGCAAACATGTGCCATTTTAAAACATCGGGTATAGTATCGGCGGTTCCGAATGGGTCTCCAAGAGCCCCTTATGTGAATAAAGTCTATTCTAAATCCATTATCGGGTTTTTTTTGCCAATACCACGCTAAAACTTTTCACGCTCACGGAGAACATGTACAAACCACCAGGCAGTAGGTAAAAGCTGGCATGTGGAGCACAACTCAAGTCGGAATGGCCTATGGACCTTTCGTTTCAACCCTCAACGCTTTTCAACTCGAGGGAAGCTTCCTGATTTCTCCCGACATACTAAGGGCTGACTTTAAGCTCAATGCAGGCACCTTCCAAGCAAGAAACAACTCTGCTTATATATCCTCAACTCTGCTTATATATCCTTAAACCGATAATTAAGTTCCGGTTGACGTACAACGGGACAGTAGTCTTGACTATCACACTGTCGGTTCAATAAGAATGAAAGAGGTTCATCACTCTGTCGGTTAGCTTAGTTAATTAAATTTAGGAAATAGAGTTAGATATTTCGGAAGGCGGAAGTCATGCGCATCTATAGAGTAAAAAACTTGAAGGCTTGAACCTTCGTCGCCGAACCCTGCAGTAAAGTATATGCCTCTTTTATCGACTAACTGAGAGTTTAATAAGAGGAAAGAGACCTTTCAGCGCAACTTGACTGTTTCCAGACGGTTTTTCAAGCGCCGATTAATAAACACTTGTTGTCTACCATATCCGAAAAGAGTCTTCCTATCATCATCAAACCAAATTACATATTTACCTGTACCCAATCACCTAGACAGTGCCATGACAGATTTGTAAGCATCTTCACATTTGTTTTGGAAATCGAGCTTTTCAACAGCGGTCCTCGATGGATCTTTTTCGGGTCAATCCCCTTGGTAGTTCCAGAGCGGATTTGTGCACTTATTCATATTTTACGAGGAATTCGAATACATCAGCAACGCGCATCTATGGGTCTGTAGAGGAATAATTGCAAATAATATTTTTAAAAGTGTGTCGTAAGCGAGATTGAACTCCTCTATATTTTAGATATTTTAGAAACATGAAGGACCTTCTCTAGAGAATTTTTCAAAAAGGACTTGGGTATTTATGTATGTAGGTACCTTAAGCTATAACTCTATGTTTTTGTAATGTAATGATAGCTGCATATGAGCACCTGCAGAGTGAACGCTGAAAGCCGAGGCGAGCGCAAGGATGGTGAATGCGAGAAAAAAGCTTTAAAACTGGGTGCATAGAATTTCATACAAAATGGCGCAGACACCGCAAAGTGGAAGCCGATCGGAGCCGAGAGTAAAGCTGATCAATGCGAGAACATGAGTTTTAACTGTTTTTCATTTCTTTAATTTAAGCAAAATTGTGGATATTGATGTTTTGATTAGTGAAGTTTTTTCTCGCTCTACCAAATAATATTACAAAATAAAAGCACGAGCGAAATTCAGCGCTGATTCTCGCATCCAATCTGCAGTACCAAATCTTGATCAGCGCCCATCGGAATCAGCTTTACGATCGGCTCGGCTTTCAGCGTCCACTCTGCGGGTGCTCTAAGGAGTTCGTTCCTACATATATACGAGTACTTTAATGGTTTTTTATTCACCGTGGATGGATAAATTTTCTTATCGTGAAATGACAAGTTTTTTCGCTTTAACAACGCAACTTCTCACTTCACGATAACGCAGAACGAGAATCGACTCCCTGGAGCCTAAGTGATTTCCATAAGAGTCACCGAAATTCATCTTAGATGATGGGCGTTAGTGATCTGTGCAGCCTAGATTCCCTAGCTAAAGAACTCAAACTTTTTTGTTGACATAATAAAATTATAAGACCGTAGTACTTAAGTAGACGTATCTCTTGAATTATTTAAGTTCTAATTTCTAATTTTGAACTCTGTATTTTCTTCTTCTCTTACAGGAACTACGCGATTGTGGCGCGCCATGTCATGCCATGTTTTTCCCTGAAAAAGAGCGCACTGTGCTGCGTTATTGGGTTGGCTCTTGGGCGGCTGTCTGTGTGGCAAGTTGCCTCTTTACGGTAAGTGGGAAACCTTTTATTTTGTGATAAGTATTTTTAATAGGAGTAAATGGCGTAAGCTAATTTAGTTATTAGCGCCAATTATGATTAATTTCATGCGCCGACTTATGGCTTGGAAAATGTCGCCAGGTCAATGGCAAAATCATAAATCAATCTCTAGACGTTTAAGGAAAATGAAAGCAGCTGAGGTAAGTGAAGTCTGAAAGGAAGAAGATTTTATAGAACTAAGTGGCATTTCGCTTTACCAGCTGGCATCAGACACACAATATATCAAAAAATGAGCAAAGGAAGCCACTTGGCGCCAAGGAACTAAGCCAAAAGTGAGGCAACAGGATGCGAGCAAGTAGCAAAATGTGGAGTATCGAGTAGATATACATAAGTACACACAAAAAACATCCTTAACGTGACATATTACCTGTCAGTGTGTATTGCATTTTTCAATAACAGCAGTTCACAAGGCAAATCTGTTTGCCAGCTGAAACTTGCAAGTTAACAGCATATCATTATCAAGTGCGATTGTATGTTGCAACAAGAAGTATAGGAAAGACATATTGGTTGTCTCCCGTTTTACCTCAAGAAAAAAAATTCACCATAAGACGCAGCAGCTGTATTTAAAAATTTGAATGAAAAATCAATTTAATTTTCAAGCAACGCTGCTGTACGGCAAAGATAATGAAAAGCTGTAGACTGTAGAGACGCTGATACTATCCGGCAGTGCTGGCAGCATTTTGAAAGCAGTCCCATGAATAAGGATTTTAGTTGTTTTGGGTAAAAGCAAATCAACGCAGAAAGTTAAAATGGCTTTTGCCTCAAGCTCGGTGACACTTGTCTCGAAAAAGGTAGTAAAAAGATATGCAGCTTTGAGATTTTACATAACACCCACAGCGTCTTGGGTATGACGGGACTTACACAAGATTATAATATTTAAAAAACATATATGTACATTCGAAAGGCTTTGCCCATTCCAAAAAATATGAAGTTATGGCTTAAAGCGTATGTAACCTGCATACATACATACATACATTTTTATGCTGTCGTAACTGCAGTTGCTCCGATTGACAACCAACTACTTTTTTATGTTGAAATACATACATGCCTACATATATTTTACGACCTATTTCAGTGAAGAAAGATTGAAAATTTTGTGTTGAGTTGACTGAGTCCTGTTTTTGTCACATATATTATCAACATGCATATTGTATATTTGGGTACACAAATTTACATGTACATATGTATGTATGTATGTAAGTAGCCATAAAATTGTAAGAGTCCAATCTTCCTTCTTATGCAAATGCCGCTTATGACGTGGGAAGCAGCAGATTTGATTGATGTGCACATACTCGTATGTATGTATGTAGTTGGTAGGCATTGTATTTGCAAAAAAATTTAATAGTGGACTTCGCTCTTTTGTGTATTCGTTGCATGTTGTGTAAGTGTAATTGGATGAGTGTGTGAATTGTTGTTGCAAGTGTATGTCTTGTACCACAAGCAACAGCAATAACAGGCTCATTCAGTTACACTTACACAAAATACAAAGAATACACAAAAGAGCTAATTCCACTATTGATACTCCTAGTTGCAAGTACCTTTACAATATTGATTAAATTAGAGCTTTAGAGGGGACCGATCCGAAATAGACAGGCTAGGACCTAGCAAGTTGGTGATTTGAAGTTTCTCTACACACCAACTATTGAATTTTGGTTTTTTCAATGCAGTACAACATGCAACATATTTTTGAGCAGTCGACTCTCGTACTAAAAGTAATAGTTTTCGAATATTCAAACTGGCAAATCATTTCAATACATACTTCATCACTTCAACTTTAGAGCAAATAATACGTCAACTAAATATATTTCTCAGTGTACATTATATCATCGCTTCTAGTAATAACTACGTCGTCAATTCCATTCTACAGCCGTACACTGGTCAAAGAAGTCTGACTCGGGTAAAAAAACTTCATACCTTCTCAGTTGGCAGTACAACCGTTTGTCGTTTGGGCCGTGAGCAAAAAAGACTTATCCAATTCTACCGTATTCATACGGTTCGTCAATCAATCATCCTTAGTACCCTTCAGCCATCCGAACAAAGCCATAGATCTTGCCCTATTTAACGGTCCCTCGAAAGCTCTCCATCCTTTTCATCGTCCACGTTTCTGTGTTATATAAAAGAACGGACATGATTAGGGATTTGTAGGGCGTGATTTTTGATATCCGTAATATCATTGCCTACCGAACCCAAAGTAGCATCTGTTAGCCAGATTTGTTTTTTGATTAATGCCCAGGCTGCCCATATTGGTAGTGTTTCTACTGGATCCTTAGTATATAAGGTCCCTAACTACTTCAAAATCAAAGTTGTCAGCAGCGACAAAATGTCATAAAAAACGGGCGGACTCTTCGTTTATTTCCAGTAGGTTCTTTATCTTATTTCATTCAGTGGTAGACCTTTATTTTTCCTTCTTGGAAAATGCTGCTCTTTATTATGAGTCGCTCTCCCATTCGTAATTGGCGCCCTAATCACGAACTGAAACACGTGATCCGCCCATACAAAATTTTGAGAGCGAATCACTTTATTGGTAGGTGATTCAAATCCAATCACCTTGCGAATCACGAACAAATCGTTGTCTTCTCTAATTTTTATCGGAAGTTTATCGAACTCAGCTGTCAGCGCAAAAGAAAATAGAAAAACCCAAAGCAAAGAAAAGGGGGAAATGAAAGAAAAAATATAAAACAACAACAATAAACTCTTGAATACAATTAATAATGTGCCGTGTAAACGGGGTGATTCGTTTCAGGACGTCGCACGAAAGTGAGTAGCGCACTCTAAAATCTCGTTTTGCCTCGGAAGGGCTAAAAGTTAAAATTAACGTCACTCTACCTAGTCTCATTCAAAAAAACACCAAAAATTAGAAGGCCATCGGAAATTTTTTCTTAGCCGAATTTATGCATCTGCGCCTTTTTACTGGCTAACGATGAAAACTACATATTACCAATACTACAGGAAATTTATGTTTTTGTAACGTTGCCAGTACATTTTTTAGTCTTATAATTTTAAAACCAGATGAACTGTTAAACAAATTTTTGCACAGAAACACTGACTTATTTTGGTTTCAGCGTTCTGCGAAAAAATTTGTTTATCAG
>JAPVRG010262589.1:1734-13750 GCA_029783565.1 Rhagoletis cerasi
TTAGATTATTTAAATTCCTGAATTAAAAAATTAAAATTACTAGATTTGGCCCAAACAGGACAAGGGATTAAAAAAGGATAATTTAGGAATTTAAATAATCTAAGCCTGCATAATACTTAAATGGCATGTAATCAATGTACTCCTACAGTTTCGAGTGTTTTCATTCATCCCAGAATATTATATTGACCTCAAAAGGTAAGAACTCATTTTCTTACGTGTAATTCTTATGGGAAAACTAAAGGATCGATGCGGCACCTCTTAGAACTGTCCTATAGAGGGGAGATTCATGGAGGATCATTACTATACCAAATGCTAAAATTTGAGTCTTGTGCCGGTCGCATCGCAGGATTTTTTTTTGTTTTGACGCAGTCTAATGTAGATCCATATATTATATATATTTATATTACTCATATCCGCACACACGGATATGCTGATAACCAAATTAACGGATAGTAACCGGATATCCTGATAACAAAATAAACGAATACTAACCGGATATTCGTATTCGGATTTTATTCTTATACACGAATAATCTGAGCGGATATTATCGGTGGTTCAGTAAAGGTTTCGAGACTTGCAAGCGTTTCGACGTTTTTCTGCTAGTTAACCTTTTTTGTACCATGCCATATTATTTTTTATGAGACTATAAAAATAGGTTTTCTTTTACAGACTATACAGCGCCGATGGTCATGCTTTGATTGATTTACTGCAAAAGGTTACGGAACCACCCCCAAGTGTTGGTCAGAAGGTTTTATGCCGCCATCCATTTCAAGAATCAAAGCGTGCCTATGTGATTCCCTCACATGTTGAGTTATTGTACAAAGTATATTGGAAGGACGGTAAAATAACGCAACAGCTGCCTACGCTGGAACAAGTTCGGGAGAAGGTGCAAATTTCTCTTAAAACATTGCGGAATGATCACAAACGCACATTAAATCCAACGCCCTACAAGGTAAGAGATTAAATAATTGCGAATACAACTAGATATATAATTAGTGTATGCATATTTATACGTAGTTTTTATATCTTCAAGCTGAAGCCGCGCCCACTTGGCCAGGCACTAAAATCTAAATCTAAATTTGGTAAATTTAAAAAAAAGTTTATTGGAATGTTTTGCCAAACTTCGCTCAAGTTCAAATGGAATGTAAAATGTAGTCATCACTGAGATTCGAGGAATCAAAACGTCATCACCTTTGAATTTTCCATTTCATATTGTTGCTTCGATGGCATTCCCCATTAACTTTTTCACTGCTAGTCTTGTACCATTGCAAGGTTTTGTTTGGTTTATGTTGTGAAGTATAATAATCGGCTCTCCAACTTTAAGCTGCAGAACACATATGTATGTGGTGGTAAACAAGTGAATTTAAAAATTTCGTATGCTAATTCACTACCTAATCCCGATTCATGACGCCGCCCACTGATTTCAATGTACCTGCCTGATATTTCTTTCAGAATTGCTTCATTAAGATTACTGACATCTTTGTTTCTGCCGACCAGTATTGCTCGCTCACCTACCAAACGTGGTTTTTGTATTGCTTCACTATATTTCGGACGAACACCTGACTGCTTTGACTGAGTAAATCCGCAAAAATCGTTTGGTAGCGTTATGCTGTATATTTGTCGATAGGCAATTTAGCATCTCCGATTTTCAACGAAATTCTCCGATTTGAAAATTTAGCTGCTCATGGATAATTTTGCAATTGAACGCGTAGATACGTTTGTTTTTAGTAGCATTTCTCCATTATACGTAAGATTTCAAACAGCCTTTAATTTCGTCAGCAGCAGTAGATTTATGCATGACGGACAAGTCACCTGCTAATAATACCAAAGCACGGCTAAATAAATGTTGATTCCCTCGTAGATCTTTCATTGTTCTATCAAATGCTTCTAATGCTTTCTTATTGGCCATTGGACACTCGTCCCAAATAATTATTGTAGATTGTTGTAAAAGTTTTGCCATTTTAGATGTTTTATTTATGCCGCTTGTGTAGGACTACAAAGTGTGCTGCTGTTCGACCGCCATCTAATAAGGTGGCAGCAATCCCAGAAAATGCTTGTGCCTATGCGATTTTATTTTGCGATCGTATCGTTGCACGTATAATATTTTTCCAGTTCTTCTTAGTGCGTCCAAAAAGAATATTCGACGTTTTGTTCATTTTAATTTTAGAATATTTGCTTTAGCAGATAATGCAAATTTATTGGCGATATTTTAGAGGTGGTGGTTTTGGTCATTAATCGATTGGTGAAGTGCTTTTGGAGATACACATATTGGACGTAAGTGGGCGGTGTTACGCCCAATTTCCAAAAATGTTATGTAAACGAATTCTGCCCATTGTATTTATGGATTTTGTAAATATAAATTTTGAGTTAACATTTAAAAATTCTTTAACCTCACCGTTCAAAAAGATCTGAAAATCTTTTACATATTGGCGTATCCTGAAAAGAGACAACCAAAAGCAAAAGAATAAAAATCCACCTAGGCCAAACTTGATAATGCCAATCGATAGCTATATATTTCGTCTTCCATGTACTTATGCTAATCGGTCCATTACATAGCACGATATTGGGGATTTGCTAACTACTTTTCCTAATATTGAATTTTTTGTAGTTAACATATTTACTTTCCAAAAAGCTTACCCAAAATTTGCGATATAATTTGATAAAGAACATCCTATATTTTTTAAGTTTTATACCAAAAAAATGTAAATTGTTCGGACTAATGGTCTAAAGTGAAGTCAAAAGTTTTGCTTTATTTCGAATATTACGGACGCAAAACCTACTTCTTAGATAAGAGGAAGATTATTAACGTTACTTTATTTGCCAAAATTTTAATACCAAAGCTAGTTTGGGTTACTCTCGCTACTTGCATACTAATTTCCCAGGAAAACTAAACCTAAACATTTCGGTACCGAGTATCGAAAGTATTGGATACTTTTTAAATCGGAACCGCGTATCGATCAATAATTAAAGCATATCACTACTTTCTGCTTAGAACTCGAATTCGGGCTCAGAAATGGGCCGAGATGTTAAGATATTTGATATTAACTCCTATAATCGGGCATGTGCTAAAAATCGTACGATTTGTAATCGGTGCGATTTGCAAAACCTATTTTGGGGATTTCTTAACAAAAAGGCAAAATTTTGCACTGAAATATTTATTACTTTCCTAATTTATTTGAAATATTATTAACTTTCCTTACGAATACTTAAAAATAGTTTCGCAAATCGTACCGATTTCAAATCGTACGATTTTTAGCACATGCCCGAATGGCTACTTTTGAAGTTTTGTACAGAGCGTACAATGGTACATATTTTTTTGCCACAACCTGTTATTAAGTACTCCTCTTAGCCTTTAAAATTGGCCATCGCGTGGTGCTTTACGATTTTCCTTCATAAACTATGGCCAGTGAAAGATGATGTAATGAGTTAAAAAGCATACATGTACTTGGCTTGATGATGTTAGATTCGGCGACACGCCAGTTGAAATGGCCGTGACTCTTGAAGGAAAAATCTTATAGCACCATTAGAGAGTCTATTTCGAAGGGTAATAATACTACTAGAATAGATAGGAAAAATAGTTCCAATGGATTTTTCTTAAGTATTTAATCGGAACATTTTCTTCTCTTTTAAATTCCTACTTCGCTCCTTGGGCTCGTTTCTTTTTATAATAATCGAATTCTCACCTTTTTCCCCAGTTTTTTATGCAATTCTTATTTTTTTAATCTTGTTGGGTTACAAAAAATATAAGTTTTAATTGTGTGACAATGAGAAGTCGCGTAATGGCCGGAAATCCAAAAAAGTTAGCAACAAGTCCAAAGCTCTGGTTATGCTCACATATCAGAGCAGGGCATAACATGAGCAGTATCACATAAAGGATCTCTTTAATCAGTTTTGCATGCAAGCGATTACCCGATGCTGCGCATGACAGGCCACAATAGCGAAGTCTGCTGAATTCTGATTTTTCGCTATGGGACATTTTCGAAGCGAGATGCCTTTCTCATTGCTTGTGAGTATTTACCACTAGTCTGTGCCAGTACTCAACAGATTTATAGGATTTACTCAGAAGTCGTTCCCGTACACACATTGGGGCATATTCATAGTCGAAAAAAATCGATTCTAAAGTTAGTTGCAGGTTTTTTGACAGATATTCCATTGGAAATTATGTCAAAAAGCTGCAACTAACTTAAGTGCCGACTATCTTTTGACTACAGGCCAAATCACATGATTGGTGCATTTGTACATTTTGACAGTTTCAGAGGTGTTGTTTGGAAATTTTTTATTGAGCTGAACTCATTCCCGAAATAAATTTCTAGACAACACCACTCTGTGGCTGCCAAAATGTACTAATCTGTACAAATGCACCAATCCTCAATAATATCTTCTTGACTAAATCCTGGAGCACTGGAACAGACTAACTGATTACACTGAACAGATCATTTTGAAATATTATGTGCTCTATGCGGAGTATAATCACTCCCCTGTTTTAAAGTACGTTTTGACGCAGTCACTACATATGCCAGAATAGTATTAAAAATTTACAGTTGTTTTACAGTACAAGGTTGCTTATTTTCGCGTTCATCATACGCCCCAGTAGTCAAAAAATGCGAATCAGCTCCCTGATAAAGGGAGAAAGTGAAATGAATGGGAATCTTTAAGTATAAAATATATGTATTTTTATTGTGTTAGTCAGAACATTTCTCTTATTGAAATAGGTTAAAACACATACTGTAAGTGTATAGAAAATTATGAAAACAGTACTTAGTCAATTGATTAAATATATAAAAATGTTTAGGATTCAGTTCAGTTCAGTATGTTTATGAAACAAGTTCTGCTACAATGTTCGAAGGAAACTAGCTGCGGAATCAGAAATGAATACAATTTATGTGCAGAGGTTTTAGTATGATTTTCTCTCAGCGACGTACGCTAAGTTAGTTAAAGAGGATCGTGGTATGCCATACTTTCGAAAAACCATTTAGAAATACTCGTTTTTATAGACATCTTATGAAAAAAGGCGCGTGAGATATAGTACACGTGATAGAAGTGAAACTTCTTAAAAAATGTGGTCTGCACATACATAAATAACAAACCCAACGAGTCCAATCTGCTTTCAGAAGCACACACATACATATTCCTCTTTCTTTGGGTTAAGAGAGTACAGTTGCGATTAATGGCAAGGTAGATAGTAATGCTCCTTAAAATGCCAGGTCATCCTTATAATTTTAGTTAGTAGTTAAGGTTAATTTTGTCAGAAGAATAAGGACCTGCGCAACCTTATCACACGCACAAATAGTGATGTGGCCGGCAAAGCGACGAGGACAGCGAAGAAAACAAAAACAAAATCACTTTAATTTGACTTCGATACTTCGATTGAATTCTGCTGACATACATGTCTACACACTTTGCATCTTTGTGTATACGTCGCTTTTCTTCTCTTTTTTCCGTTCTCTATGCTATATCATCCTTCTTACTCATGTAACGAAATCAGTATATTTGTGACACCGACGCCTAAGAAGTTTCACTTCAAAAACTAGTCCAATATTTAGCGACATTTCCAAAAGATGTTCGTCCATATTGGATCCGCCATGTTGAAATCTAATAATCCTGATTCAGAATCGTAATTAGCAAATACAGAACCTTATAAGTGTTGAGTTTTAAGAAGATTTAATTAAGAAGATTGGATCCGTCACTTTCAATTTTAAGAAGAAGTCCCATTCACGATCGTAACCAGCGTATGCTAAACATTTATGAACTCCAACGGCCGCTTCATATTTTGTCCAGATCTTTTGATTTTTCGACCACTGTGCGTCGTAAAGTTGCTTGCAAAATGAGCAATCCGGATTCCGAGCCAAACAACTTTTCGATATTTTGGATTGCTACATTACATTAAAAAATAATTGATTTTTTCTTCAAATATTTGTTTTATTAACTTACAAATAATATAAGCCATGCTAAGAGAAGCAAGTATAATGTAAAAAATTGCGGTCCATAAATATAAATTTCCATTTATTTTGATTTTCATTCATTTAGAAGTGTCTCAGGATTAAATGTAATTTGATGATTAAGAGAAGGAGATTCTTATAAATGTTGAACTATTGCTTGGAATGTATACGATCCAGATGTAATATAGTTTTCGCCTTGGCTTTGTTTTCGGCGATTTGGGCCATAAAAAAACCGAGTAAATCGGTTGAATATTTTGGGCGTTAGAGGAATATATAGAGGGCTTATATTCAATACCCTCTATGTGCAATTTTCACAAAAACTACTTTCTGATGTTAGAACCCATCCAATTCAATAGTAAATCCTTGTTACAAGCGACATACAAGGTCAGCGTTAACATCATCGCAGATCAACAACCGCTAATGGAGACAGCAATTAACGATTAAAATGTCGCTAATTCGAGCACAGTGTAGTTAATTGCTGTGTAAAATAAAGTTGGTAATCTAAAATTTAATTTTGTTTTCCACATACTAGTCTCATAACAAGTCTTTAATTTTATACAATAAAAAAATTTTTTTTTTTTAAATTTCATTCCAGGTGGCTGTTAGTGACAACTTATACAACTTCATACACGATTTGTGGCTGCAAAATGCACCAATTGGCGAGCTCTCCTGATCTATATAAGTACCTTGGCTATGTCGTGGCGCAAATCGAGAACATCGGGAAGAGTTTTATTGAAATGCGTTCTAAAACACAAAAAATATACAAAATAGCTTTGTAAATTTATTTAGTTGCTCTCAATGGCATCTATTTGATTGGTTTAATGTATAATAAGTTTATGTATGTCTACTTAAGGTGACTTACATAGTTTCAAACGATTGTGAAAGTCACCATTACCTGCACTAAAATCTACTTGCGTTGTTCTTTACCACAGAACACGTTGCTAAATTATATATATGTATCATGCTTATTAGAAATGATAATGCACACAAATTTACATACATATGTATGTATGTATATCAGATTGGTAAAGCAAAACGGACATACATATATATGTACATCTTTATGTATGTAGATTGTTAAATATAATTTCTGCTGTATTAGATCATTAAACATTATATAAGGAAACAAAATTTCAGCACAACTTTTCAGGAATGTGTCTTGTGCCTTAATGTACACAGACCCTATTGTATATAAAAATACATATATATATGTAATATATATGAATCGTATGTAAGTACAATTGTTACTTAGTTAAGAATATATGTATGTATGTTTGTAGATATGTATGTGGGCTTATAATAATATGTTCGTTGCAATTAAAAATGCAGTTTTAAATACATACATAGATGTAGAACACACCCTCATAATTGAGTTCGGCAGCTTGAAAGTACAGTCAATGTTAAAATTGATCAATTAATCCTTTTGAACAAATTTGCTTAGTCACTAAACAGAAACACAAAATAGTGCATTGTTTTATTAGGGCAATACTTCTTGTCTCGCAAATGCCTCGTAAACTTATTTAATTTTGTATGGAAAACCGGTTTTTGAACGAGGTTTATGAGGTTACGAAGCATTTCCATTAGATGAGTACCCTGATTGTGTATTGAATACATCAATGTATTCGCATTCCGAAGTAATTAACCCACACTAATTGCATTATATTAACTAATTTAGCTTAGGTGACTTTTTAATATTTTACAACTAAAAATTGAGTTTCCTGGTTGAACACATAATGCAATTTAAACAAAAAAAGTAAAATAGCAGTAGCCATTTAAGTCTTTTTGTTAAAAATTACATGTATATGCTAAATTTTTGTACATTTCTCTTATTTTATTAAAAGTTCAGTTTCCGAAAGCTTTGTGACCCAAATAAAGGAAAAATATACATAATTTAAATTGTTTACTGAAATTAAAAATTGCTTTTCGTATGGATGGTTTGAAATCTATGTACATACATATGTATGTATAAGCCGTTTATTTTGAAAGTGATTTCAGTGATCATTTACCTGTATCTGAACTGTGTATAAAACTTAAAAATTGATTTAGAAACGTTGCAAATATGAACAAAAGTATTTTGAAACCCCCGAAAAACGATTTTTTGACCCTAATTCCAGATTTTGAGTGTGTAGGTATGTGGGATTTCGAGTATACAGTTTTTATATTACTCTGCTAGACCCACAAAATGTGTCATATGGCGTTCCAAGTTACGCAGTGTTATTTATCAACATACATATGTAGGTATGTATGTCCACAGTTGCGTCCTGAACCACTAACCGATCTTAACCAAGTTTGGGATAATTCCTACAGGCTTTCCAAGGATGGTCATAATAATAATTTTGGTATACCAAAGGGGCGTGTCACATCCCAAACACATTTTTTCATAAGGAATATCTCTGGAAGTGTTCATGTTAGAGCACTGGAACTTAATGTGAAGATATATGTATGAAATCAATGCCATGATCATCGAAAAAAATTAAGGTTACACCACCTCCCATACAAACTGAATTTTTCATACTGCATATAGGCATATCCTGCGTTAAGCCCAGTATGCAGCTCTCAAGAAAACCAAAAACTCCATATAAAATGACGTACAAGAAACGGTCAAGAAATTTTCCTGTGTAAAATGTTCTTCAGGCAGCACGCAGTTCTTAAGAAATTTGCTACGCTTTATACTACGGTTTTCTAAAGTTTTTTGTGAAAAAAGAGCACAAGGCAACCCATGCTTGCAACAGAAATATATGCCCGTTCCATTATTTCTTGAGGAAAGAGTGAAACAACAGGCTGGTGAAGTATCAGATGTCAAAATTCCTTGGACACTCACACGAAATAATGCAAATTTTTTCTTGACCGTTTTTTTAAGAGCTGCATACTGCCCTTTACGGACGTTCTATCCAGTATAAAAATTATAGTAGGCTCTGGATCAGAAATTTTTCTTTCGTCGAGAACAGCCTTCGTAATTATCTATCCAACGCATTTAAAAATATTTTCCGTAAATCGCACATAGCCACTTTAGGGTGGCCTAAAATTGCTGATCGGACGTTCCTAAAACATACCTCATGTTGGAGTTGGCTGAAGATTTGTAGGTATGGTTAATAAAGGAAAAAATAAAGATTATCATTGCACCAACCTCATCTTTCTAGCGATGTTTATGTATTATTGGACGAAAATCGGATTGAAGTTGTTCGGACGTTTCCGTTCGGACGTTCCGATTTTTTCCCGTGTGTAAAAACATAGATTTTTCCTACATGTGTGTAGTACACACTCTGTTCATATTTTATTAAATACGTGTAATTTAATGCAGAAATATGTACAATGCACGCACATAGTGAACACCAAAACGACAATTCATAGTTATGCAGTATAGCATATAAGAAAGTAAGTAATTGGAAAACTCAATCTGCTTTGCTTAGATATCACTGTACGTCTGCAAGAAAAATTACGCAATTTTGAAGGGCTGGTATTTTTTTGCTTTAAGCCATCGCTCCTGCAATGGGTTTGAAAACTCATTAGGGGTATTCGCGATCCGTCGCATACTGTCTAGCAGGGCGCATAGATAGCATGATTGGATAGTTTTGTTGTTTTTTGAACACATGAAACAATAACAAAATGATCGAATCATGCTATTTTTGCTATCTATGCACCATGCAAGGGATCGCGAATACCCCCATTAATATCCCTTAAATTCTCTTGAAGTATGTGAACTCCGTTTATGTTATTTTTTGCACAAATGTAAACTTCAAATACGTTTTTCAGTATCATATTTTGCCTGCGTACTATTTTCCACAGTTTGCTTTTGACAACTGCCCGTACTGCATCAACCGCGCTTTTACCATGTGACGAAACAAAGAAATTCTATTCACGTACAACACCGTGCGACAGTAAATTTTACACACAAAAAAATCAATATACCCAGAAAACTAGGGGCCAAATATCGAGCCTTAACCGCCAAAATAACGTAAGTGAATTTTTTTTTCAAAATTTTCTTTTTGATGCAGAAATTCATCTAGATGCTCTAGGAGAATTTCTGTATCAAAGAGAATATTTTGAAAAAATTTAGGTTACGTTATTTTGGCGGTTAGGGCTCGATATAGTTACTTTAAATTTTTGATTTTTCTCTCTGATATCAGGATTTTTTTTAAAGGACTTTGAAATTTCAAAGGTGTGATTCATTAGAAAAATTACTCAAAAAGTGAATATCCTTGAAAGTTTGCAATAGTAATTTTTTGGGAAAATATGAGTTAAGGAATAATATGTACACTACCACATCCTCGAAATTCGTCCTTCTAACTACATAAGTTTTTAAAAACTATTATAAGGCATTTTTAAACCTTATTCGTCTTTGTGAACAAAAAACGTTTAAAAAATTTGTTAAATTCTACAGAATTTTCTCTTTCACTTGATACCCAATTGTCATTTTACATTGCACTGAATTTTTTAAATACATTTTTTAATCAATCATATCCTTGAAATTTCAAAGTCCCTTAAAAAAGTCTTGATGTCAGGGAGAAAAACTAAAAATGCAATTTTATTATAGTTGGCCCTTAGTTTTGTTAGTATATTGATTGTTTCGTGTGTTTTGAAATGGTTTGGGTTTTGTCGCATGGTGTAATACATCATATTATAACTAACTTTATGAAAAATAATTTTAGCGTTCGGACGTTCCAATTTTGAAACCAAAACTGGCTTTTGTAAAAAAGTTGAACTAAAACGCCCACGTAAATACTCGTTTTTATACCCAAGCGCACTGTGCGCACAAGGGTATTATAACTTTGTTCACATAACGGTTGTTTGTAACAGCCTAAAGGAATCGAGAACGATATAGACATATATATACCAAAATGCTCATGCCATGTCTGTCTGTCCGTCCGTCCGTCCGTCCGTCCGTCCGCACGATAACTCGAGTAAAAATTGAGATATCCCAACGAAATTTGGCACGCATACTTCTACTGGGATAGGGACGGATGGTATTGAAAATGGGCGAAATCGGACAATAACCACGCCCTCCTCCCATATAACGGTAATTTTCAGAAATACAAAAACTGCGATATTTTAGTAACTACTAAAGCTTTTTGACCCAAAATTGATACATACAATGATATATTAACGAGTAACAAAAATATTATAAATTTTGGAAAAAGGGGCGTAGCCACGCCCACTTATGGATTTATACGTATATCTTGGTAACCGCTCGACCGATTTCAACCAAACTTGGCACAGGTATTAATCTTGGCCCTGCATAGGAAATGGCCGAACATTTTTGAAATCGGACAATAACCACGCCCACCTCCCATATAACGGTAATTTTCAGAAATACAAAAACTGCGATATTTTATTAACTACTAAAGCTTTTTGACTCAAAATCGATACATATAATTATATATTAACGAGTAATAAGAATATTATAAATTTTGGAAAAAGGGGCGTAGCCACGCCCACTTATGGATTTATATGTATATCTCGGTAACCGCTTTACCAATTTCTACCAAACTTGGCACAAGTTTTAATTTTGTTCCAGCATAGGACATGGTCGAAAATTTTTGAAATCCGACAATACCCATGCCCACTTTCCATGTAACGGTAATTTACAGAAATACGAAATCTGTGATAAATCGGGAACTACTGAAGCTAATTTACTCAAAATTTATGTTTGCAATAATTCATTAGCAAGAAGTACGATTATAAAAATTTTTTAGAAAATGGGCGTGGTACCGCCCACTTATGACTACGTATGTTTATCTCGGTAATCGTTTTATCAATATCTTACAAACTCAGTAAAATCAATGTCTTTGCCACTAAAAATAAAGCTGGTTGAAATCGGGCTAAAAGTACGCCCACTTTTCATATAACGGTAAATTTCAGAAATATGAAAATTTCGATATTTCGAAGTTTAGAAACGGTAATTTACTCAAAGTTGGCACTTACAACAATCTCTTAACAAGAAATAATATTTGTATGGACTTTAAGAAAATGGGCGTGACACCGCCCACTTATGACTACTTAAGTTTATATCGGTAACCGCTTTATCGATTTCTACCAAACACAGCTAAGTTATTTCTTTAAGTTTAACTGAGCATATT
>JAPVRG010262643.1:0-27584 GCA_029783565.1 Rhagoletis cerasi
GAAAAAAAAAATAAAAACTAAAAAAAACTTTGGTAGGTTTTGGTAGGAAAAAAAATTGTCCGTGGCAATACTGCTCTCCACCGTGACTGCTGTCAACTCTACTGTGACGTCAGCAAAACAGCTGATTTTGTCAAATTCACTGGGAGCCGATTAGAGATGTTGCCATCGGCGCCACCTTCTGTATTCTATCCCCCGTGATAACGGGCAATTGATCTGTAAATTGCTACTACATTTTTAGGATAGGACATTTTAGCACCCGACTACACTAAAGCTGCATGTAAAATGGCAAAACTTTATGGTTCACATAAAGCTTTTGATCGACACATGGGTCTTGATATTCTCTTTCAGGGACTGAAAATATTATAGCAGGCTTCCATATACGGGCTGCGTTGTTTTTGTTTTTTCCGTAGTTTTCGGCAAATTTTCGGCACCTTCTGTCAGTTTTGGCCTCTTCTTAGCTACCGCTGGAATTAACTCATACTTGAAGTTTACCAATCAGTTTGATCTTGGTCAGTTTTTCTGACAGGGTGTTAAATAATGAAGACGTAGAACGTACCTGCGTACTTAAGTTAATAAATTTCGCATCCACAAACACTCAAAGTCAAATATATTCCTATGTTTTTTTTCTATCGTGCGATATTTAGAATAGCAATGGCATCTGTTCTAATGTCGCCGTCGAAAATGGAGGTACGGACAAGCCGCCGCCTCAGGTGAAGACAGGTAAATATGGACGCATTTTTCAACGAATTTTTCAACGCGTTTTTTCTTACATATGTATGAAGGTACAGTAGATTTGCGTGACCTCTCATGATTTCATTCTCTGTACCATGATCTAGATTAAAAGTGGAATTCTTTTGCAGAATGTTTTGTCCACTTAACCTTACCTAACCCTAAATTCAGTTGTGTACTGGAAAATAATCGCAATTTACTCTAATTTTCAGAAATCTTAAATTTTTCCATTGAAACCAGTCGGTTTAGTAGGCCTAATGCCAACATGCCCAGAATTAACGACACCATCCCTGACAAGCTCATACAAAAAGTATTGAAATTACATGCCACATCAACGTAATGCACTTCCATATTTACATGGAATTACAAAGTCCTATCCAATTCGCTTTGCCCACTTAAAAATTTAACCTGCCTCGTTTATGTCAAATATACAAAAGTCACCTTGCGTCATGCAGATACGGCAGATACTTACAACAGACCTCCTTCACCGCCAATTGGAGTACGAAAAAAAATACAAAAATCACCGCCCACCTGTCCGCACCAATCAGCAGAATGTGGCGGTGAATGCGAATTAAATGGTGCAAATCAAAACAAATCAAAATAATCGGCGCAACAGTCATCACAACTGTCACAAGCAAGCAAGCAAACGAACAAAAGACAAGCGAACAGGCTAGCAGGCAATCGAGCAAGCAAACTAACAAACACAATGGCAACCGGCAGGAAAAACAGAAAATTGTGCAACAACAACAGCAATAATTAGAGTGCGCACAGATATGAGTGCATATTTTTTGTTGAGTCAGTTAAGCCAACCACCCCAATTTGAGTTGAGTACTTAGCCAACGTTTTGTTGCACCCACACAATTCGTAGTACATATACGCTGCTTTGTGTGGCAGCAATGAGGGCGAGTAGTACTTACACGAAAATGTAGCACCACTTTAGCTTACTGCTTAAATTTTTTTCTATTCTTACTCCATAAATGTGGTTTGGTGCAGTTGCGTATCGGCGCGCAAACACTTTGCTTATTTTATTTACTTAGATTGCAAATTAATCCAGAAATGGTTTAAGTGACGCAGTCACTGCCACTGTTCGATGTGGCAACATGGCATCTCATTGGCAATATCGCTGCCACAGCAATAGCAACTGCCACAGTGTCTTGCACTAATGCACTGATTATTTTTGAACAACAAATTTTGATTTTGATTTTCGTGTTGCCTTTTTTGGCGTTTCGTTGGAAATTTTCATTTTATTTCAAATTTGATTGAACTTAATGCGACGCCCACATATGGCTGCCACACAATCAACTGCCGCAGTAAACATGTGTATGAACATTCAGCCAACTTGCCACAAATTTTGTTACTTTAAGCGGTGACTGTCTACCAGTCAGCTCGTTAGTGTTGCATAAAGCGCTGCTGCCATTATACGATTTGCGACGATTGAGGCGAGCGTTGAGAAGGCCCTCTCTTGCTGCAATTGATGCTGTCTGTCAGCTTTGAATATGCGCGCGCATGTGTGTGTTTGTATAATTCTGTGCGCGCCATATTTAGCGCATTAATAGGCGCATAATTGCAAGCGCCCAACGATACGCCAAATAAAAATTGCAACAATAACAAAAGCGCACAATGCACAGTAGCTAATGGCTGCAGTAACTGCAACGACATACATACATACATAGCTTCACTTCGATAGATAAACGTAGCAAATGAGGCAATGCAAGCAATGCTCCTGGCGGTGAGACAGATCATCAAACGAGTTGCCATTTCATTTGGCAGCCAGCATAATGAGCCTACCAACAATAATAAAAATAATACCGAATAATAATAATAAAATTAACAAACTTCATAAAAAAACAGATACTCGGTAAATCTTTAATACTCGTAAGTAGCGCAGCAGCTACAAATATTTTACAGAACAAAATGTGGCACAATGAGGCGAATTAGTTAGCCATACAGTGCGGTTGCATGCCCCAACAGCCGCGTGCGCGGGTCGTGCATGAGTCGCTGATACGCGTTGCGTTGCAAGTTGTGTTTCGCTTTTTTCTCCTTTCAACTTTCGTCTTTGTTGCTGTAATTGCTATACTCGTCGTTGTTGGATTGACGTCGTTGACGATAGTGGGTGTCTGTTAGTCAATGATCGATGTATGAATGAATGTACACCACAATTTGATTGGCGGCTTAGTTAAATGGATGACTAGCTGTAGATCGCTAGATCATAGACGCCACTGTCCACTCGTTGAGGGGTTGTTGCCTTTTGGTCTCCTGCTTGGCTTTGTTTGATTATACCACTTGCAACATTTATTAGTTTTGTATTACTTACGTCTTTGGCGCATTGAATGAATGGATGGTATTGCGCGCGCTGTGTTGCAGACATTAATGGGCGCGCAGCTGAGTTGTGTACTCTATGCAGTTTATATATTTGTGTGTATGTATGTATGTATGCATTTGCCTGCATTTTGTTGTTAGTATAATATCATTAGCTGAGTTACAACAATGATTTGCTGCCCGATTAGATTGGTCTCAGTTTTAATCTAAATAATGACGCGCAATAAATGAGCGCCGCGAAACGAGCCAGTTGAATTGAGACAGGTAATCGTAGGATTTGGAATTTTTTTTTAATTGAATATCAAATGAGATATATTACATATATAAGTGAAGGAAATGAGTATTTAGTGAGAGTGTTTGTTTTAAATAAAATGGGAAGAGCTTCTAAAACGTGATTTCAAGTAGAACTTTTTCAATAGGACATTATCTTCGGGAGAAACTCGAAGAGCACTGGCATTCGAAGGTGAACGAGAAGAAAGAAATAAGAGCTGCTACAAGGCCTCTATTACGGCAAAAAAAGTAATTTTTAGATATTGAAATCAAATATACATAGTAAAAATGTTTGTACCGCTTTTTCGAAGTAACTACTAGAGTATGATTGCCACATGACTTCAAAAATCTGATATGTGAGTACAAACTCTAAATATTTTAGATTTTAATTTTTAACCCCGTAATACTAATCTTATTTTTTTATTCACTTGACTTTATAATAAAAAAAAATACTTCCTTATTTCGATTTAGGGTGTTGGATTATTCGCCTATTTCCAAAACCTGTTTTTGAGTTATTCGAAAAGTTGCAATTTGAATAAAACCGGTTCCCGATTTTGAAAATAAGGAAAACCCGAACAAACCGGTTTAATTTTACATAGTTTTCATACAGTGAAAATGCTTATGTTGGTATGAAATCATGACCAAAAATTACAAAAACTAATAACACTAAAGATAGTTTTGATTTAGAAAGGAGCAAAGCAAAATAAATATAAAGTTTTTTTTTAAAGAAAAAGGAAAACAAAAAAACTCACGTTTGGTCTTATTTTATCATTTTTTATTCCTTTATTGCATTTTTCTGACTTTTTTCGGATTTGAGTAGTGCTCTTTCCGCCGTAGCCGTGTGCTTAAAGGTACCTACTGCCACTCGGTAGGTCCATGGTTCAATTTCTGGTCCCTGCAACCCCAAAAAAATTGTCGCCCCTCCGAGTATACCTCACAACATCAAGAAGCAGAACGCGAATTGGAGGAGAAAACGTTTAAGCGCCAAACATTCATTTATTGTTATCAAATTTGATATACTGTTCATCCCCAAATAACATAGGATGTAATTTTAAAACTAATTAGGGACTTCTCTTTAACTGGAAAAAGCCTTGAAAACTTCGAAAAACCCAAAACTTTTGTTGAGAGATCAAGATTTGTATGAAACCAAAAAACCGGCTTGATCGATAAAAAATCCGGTTCATTCGGTATTCGAAAAATCAAGATTTCAAAAAAATTGCCTGTAGATATCAAAAAAAAATGATGGAAACCGGTTTGGAAATACCGAGTCAATCACCCTAGTTCATGCGAGTGTGTGCTTTAATGCAAATAATATTTCCGTTCTTTAACTTGAAATTAAATTAAAATTTCTTTCTTACTAATAAAAGTTGTACCTGAAAGCTTTTATTGAAAACTGAACTTTCGAATACGTGATCGTTTTTTTTCAACGGAATAGGGTCCACTTGGCTTTATTATCTTTTGATATTTTTGTGTTTTCCATAAAAATCGCTTTTTCTTGTTAGCCAATGTATCAAAAAATTACCTCATTTAAAAGGTGTCTTAATTTACGATGAAAACAAACCGAAATATAGGCGAGCTTTTAACACACATATATCGCCGGACGACTTTCAGAACAGAGAGGTGCCGCGATCAATTACCGCTCAGAAGGACAAGTGGGATTTTGTGGCTCGCTGGGCCGATTACAATGTCGTATACCTATAGATGACTTCTAGGGCGCCATGCCATGCCGTCGAGAAGGAGTGAGGCATACCCCAACCAGTTTTGATCGTAACATACATATAAGCAATCTTACAACCCCGATAGCCGCCTTGCAGTCGGAGTGTAAATATAGGGCCGATTTCTTCAACTCAACTTAACTTAGTTTAGCCATTTTTTGGACTTATTCATTTTCAACATCTAGGCTAAGCTAAGCCAAAAGTGACATCATGCGAAACTCTTTTTTTCTCGTGAGAGCGCTGTCAAAATTTTCATTTTTTTATAACATCTTCCAATAGCGCCACTGCTACGAAAACCGTATGGATATTTATTAAGAAATGTTAGGTGATTTTTTTTACATTAATACCACACTAGAAACCCAATAAATGTTTGTGTTCGCGTGGTATATGATTCTTAAATTACGAGTAACTGTTTTTACTTATAAGCGCTGCACTTTAGCTAGTTTTATAAAAGCATGTACAATAAATCCCCGGAATTGAAAGCGGTGCATTTTTTACTTAACCAGTGGTAGCTGTTCATCGCCCCCTGAACTTTTTGTGCTGCCAAGTCGTAAAGGCGAGAGCCGCGGATCATGTTATCCATATTACCTTGACTAAGTCACTCAGTTGGAGAAACTGAAAACAAGCTTAGCACAAAATCGAAGCTAACTTAAGTTATAACTAAGTTTAAGCCTAAGTCTTATTGAGACACCAGCCCATACTCTTTTTATCGGTATTTCACTCTTGCTTAGCCAGCCGACTGGCTCCTTTGTAGCAAGAATTCCTACCTAAAATACGCTGCAGAAATCCGGCAGCCTCGTCTTGAGATTTATGGCGAGTTTTTGACTAACTAACCATCTTTCAACTCAACTGTTCAACATCGACCCCTCCGTAACAATGTTAGCTAAACCTCTGTACTAGAAGCTGCCACTCACTCACTTCTTGGAGGGATGTGTGTGCCTCGGTACGCACCAATCTGTTCACTCCAAGGTTTCCAGAGTGGTAACCAGTGCGGAGCGCCTTGCTAATTTCGATGAGGGCGGCCCTTTGAATACGCTCTAAGATTTTTCTATAGGTTTTCACTAGGCAATGACCCCATTCAAACTAATGGTTTATTTGATTATGTTTCCATAAAACTAGTAGATTATCTTTGAAGAAAGGCTCCATAACTTCCAAATGGCAGTACCATGAAGCAGTTGCCTGCCAAGATTTCTTTCTAATGCCAGGGATCGAGGGCAGCTTGGAATTAGGCACTTTGTGTACCCTGGTAAACAAAACGAGCTCCGTCTTTCCCGAAATCATAGCAAGTTCGCAGCTAGCGGGCCTATTTGTGACTTAGTTTGGGTACTCCTTCGTAAGACAAAAGAGAGTGTCCAGAAACTTTCCTTAGACGATGAGTGACAAAATGTCAGCATATATTATAATGCCAAAGTTTCCTGAATCCGCTAAGGCAGCTCTGTTGCGGATCATGCGGGACATTAGGCTAACTAAGTTTTTCTCGATTGAGAGCTTAGTCGTAGCTTTTACTTCCGATATCGGGAGAGGCAACAATCCTGAGGTCTTTGTTCAGAAAACACTCCTCTGTAACGTTGACAATTATATACAAAGCAGATTTCACTGATCTGCCCTTAAGGTAGGCATACTAAGAGAGACTACATCTCTTCCGAAGATCAAATGCATTTATGAAGATTATAAAGCTTAGTATTCAAATCTCTTGAAAAAATTTCGCAATTTAAGCATATTTTTTGGATTTTCTCGCAGGAAAAGCCCTTATTTTACATCTTTCAAGACTTTTTCGTAATTTATTGAAACTTTTTATGAATAAGACCATTAGACTTTATCAAACCTTTAACGTCAAACTATGATTCTTATGAATGCGTCAAAAGAGAAAACATTTACTTGATAATGCTCTTATGTATTTACTTTATTATTGCTTTTGTCCATGATTGACATGTTCAGCCGGTCCGAGTGGCAATCGTCTTCCAATGACGAAAGCAACGTTTCTATATTAAAAATTGTTTAGCTGTTTTTCTCTGCATCGCAATTGAAAAATGAAGAAAGAGGTAATTGCCATTGGTGAAGTAGATGGCCACACCAACCAACCATTACACCATTTAATCCATTTTATTAAATAGTTGTTTAGAGCTCATCCCCTCAAGAACTCAGAAGCTCTTAATAGTATTGATAGTTGGTATACGAAATTGCCATTCTAACACGGAAACATTTTAATTTTCCTCTAAAGAAATTGACTCTGCTTTTATGTGCATACTTTATAATAAAAGAACAAATCCTGATGGAATTTCCCTTCGACTCTTGCCCTATGGAAGGACCAAGTGCCGTTGGACATACTTTGCAATGGACAGGGGAAACTGACGAAATTTTTTTGTTTCGGCCTTAAGCTGCAACGGTTGTTGCCACAAATATAAAGAACAGGAACATATATTTTTAAAATAGTAGAGTATTTGCATGATAAAAAAATGTTTCCAAATAAGTAAGTGGCCCAGTAAAGAATAAAAAGTTGAATAGCTTGGGGATGGTAATTCAAAATAGATTTTTTTTAACTTAGATAACCTAACGTATTTGGTGAAAAAAACCCAATTTTCGTCATTCCTTGTGAAATTTGGAACAAAAGTACATCAGCCTACCCTGTTGTAGACATCAAACAAACAAAAGGAAAATGAAATTTTATCTTCTTTCGTCCTCACACACAAGTATGTTTTTAATATTGCTGTTGCAATGCCTTGCAGAAAACCGGCACACACCTTTTTGAACTTAAACAAAAGCCAATTCAAATATGGGACAAATCCAAAGGTAACTTTATTTTTTCGGCAGTTAAATTTGAACACAAAAATATATATATATTTTTTAAACGTCAAAGCTCACAAAGGAATTTTACGGTGAAAGAACTGCGATATTTTAGGTATTCAATTCTATAAATATCAATAAAAAAACGAATTTAACTAGTTGCCCATTGAGGCATAGTAACCGATGAAAAAATAACTGTGTGTGAAATGTCAAAATCTATGGTCGTCATGAATTTCGAATACTAAATACTTGGACTTAGGCTATACTAAAAACTCCAAAATACTCACGAAATTTGCCGAAAGGTAAACAAATATCACTCACCAACCATTGAAAAGAAGTAAATAAATATAAAAATGTGTGTGTTTAAGGAGTTATTTGTTTCCAATAAACACTTACGCGAAACTTGCACAAGCTATAAAAGCACAAACGCAACTCAACTGTATGGCTAAATTCTTTTTCCTTTTTTTAATTCGAATTGTTCAACCGTTAAATATTCTTCACAATACAATGCTCTACTTTGCACTCGCGCAAATCCACTCACTTTTGCAAGGTGTTCAATTGTAAATCCATCACTCACACGCCTTTCGTAATCTAATTCAAAATCAATTCGTCTTGTCAACCAGCAGCCAATAAAGTTCAACAGCATGGGCAAATAAAATTAAAATGAAAAAACGCACATTTACAGTTATAGAGACTGAAAACGCAAATCCACACAGCAGCAGCAAAAAAGTTTGTCGCTTAAGTCTTTAGTTTTACTCGTAACATATGCATTTTATCGCATACAAACCAAACGTACATATGTACGTGAGTGTGACACATTTCATAAAGTTAACGCAAATCAATCAAAAGTTGTGTAAAATGTCGTTATTGGCATGACAGCTTCTAATTCTAATGCCAACATTAATCATATTAGTCATATCCCGCCGTAGCGAAACAATCACAAAATGTGCATACATACAAAACATATGTACATACATACTGCTGAACAGAAAAAAACACAAATGTCGTGTGCCACAGACCAACAGGCAAACAGGCGGATGAAAAGATTTGCAGTGCAGTGAATTTAGAATAAAATGCAGCAAAAGTTTAAGATTGGACAGACTAAGCGAGTAGATGAAGAATGATCAGCGGGTACTTGGCGCGGTGCGCAGTTAGCAAAAGAGTTTGCATTACAAATGTTAAATCGTTGCTGCAACACAACTGTCAATTGCCTGGTGGCATTTGGTGAGAAAACAAAAAAACAAAAAATAGATGGGTGCATTGTTGCATGCGATATTTGAGCGTTCTAATGCTGACGCCAAATAAATTAGAATTATACAAAATATATGTGCTCTTGTATGGAGAATAGCAAAACAAATACAGTCTGTATGCATGTCAGTCATTGTGTGCTGTGTTGCTTGCATGCCAGCGCGCCTCTGCTACATATGTATGTTTCGTATGTGGCAATTGTGTTGCCGTTGTAGTGATGATAGATTTATGGTTACTTTTGGTTATTAAAATGTCGATTTCGCAAATTTAATTAAAGCGCTTCAACAGGCGTTAATAACCAAATAAATAAAAGAAGCATAATAGGTATAAGAATACATACATATCTATGTATGTACGTACATACATACGCACACATGCTGGCATCTGTAATTGCGCATAAACACCGGATAAGTGTTGGAAATAATACAATGTTGCACATGACAGTAATACATTGTTGCACATGTCGTGCCGCGCATAAACACACAATTATGCGCATTATCTTACTCGTAGGCAATTGAGGCAGTGCTGAGATGTGCGCGTTAGTAATTTGACCGTTGCTTCAGCAATTTCCAAATGTTGAATACAGTCAGTTCGTATTTTTTTTTTTGTTTTGTGTCGCCATACCGCACTCCGCTTGGTGGTCTCCATGCTTTTTGCAGCGACGTGCATCGCTTGCGGAGGTGTTGAGCAAGATATCGTGTATTGTCGTGTTATTGTCGCACAAATTATGGCCAAAACACAATTTTCTCGCACCATCACTACCAGTGTTGGTGGTAAAAATACAAAATTCATTGAGTGAAAATTAAGTCTTTTGCGCACGAGATTGAAAGTAATTTTGGTTGATTAAATTTTGCCTGAAACTTGGAATTAAATAGTATTTACATTTGATGTTTCAAGCTGCCTTGCTAATTTTATGATGTTTTGTTTGTTTGTGTTGCCTAATTTACACTACTTCGTCGCTTCCATAATACGACAGTACGTAAGGCTATGAAATCAGGCGAATAAAAATGAAGAGCTGTGCTATGCTTTAACTTCAGCCTGACATTCATTTTCGTGTTAGTGCTAGATCCAGTTCGACAATGTCCTTCACTAGTTCAGAGTTTTAACTGCCAACAGTGTCATGTGTTCCAATACACTAGGACTCCGTGCATTTTTCCCGAAGATATTTTGTCTTATTCTCGCTAAATAGAGCGTTCTGCGCTGAGAGAATATTTAGGGTGACGCTGTCAACATAATCTGCATACGCTGGCAGCATCATGCTTTTTTTATACTAGAGTTCGCCCAGTGGTTGAAATTTAACCAGCATCCTAATATAATACTAAATTATATTCTTGTTTATTTTGGTTCACTTTATTTAATTTCTGTTTTTTATTTTTATTTTTTTAAATTTATTTTATTATTATTTTTCTTATATTACTTATTTTATTATATTATATTTGATTTGATTTTATTTTATTTTATTTTATTTCATTTCTTTTTACTTGACTTTATTTTAATTTATTCTATTTTATTTTGTTTTATTTTATTTTATGTTATTTTATTCTGTTTTGTTTTATTTATTTTATGCAATGTGACGTGATGTGAAAGGATGTTATGTCACGCTATGCCAAATTATGTTGTCATTGATGCCATATCAAGTGGGGGGAAATTGAGTGTGGTGAATTCAGGTGTGGTGAGTTGAGGGGCGGTGAATTAAGATGTGGTGAATTTAGGTGAGTGAGTTTGAATGTGGTGAGTTAGGTAGTGGTGGATTTAGGTGTGGTGAGCTCAGGTGGAGAAAGTTTTGAAGCCGAGGTGAGATGAGTTGAGTTGAGGTGAGTTCAGTTAAGTTAAAGGAAAGTCTTTCGTGTTTTATCTTTATTTTGATCTTTAGGTTTATTTATCGTTGCATTAATTTCAACTTAAATTGTTCTTACACCGCTGCTTCGCATTTCACTATAAATATTAAAGCATACATTTATGAGGCATTTCCGCCCCAACCATGTACATTAGACCGTATCGAAAAAAAAAAGTTAGCCGTACACCCCCTCATATGAAGTGTTTTTGAAAAGCATTTGAAAAATAATAACTTTTTTTTTTTTGACAACCCTAGTAGTCGCCCAATTTCATTTTTCTTCGTATCTTCGGCATTTATAGCCGGATTTTAAAGTGTGATACACCAATGTTTTTCTCTCGATGAAGGGGTTTTCCTATGGAAGTTCATTGACCTCAGGTGCTCCATAAGAAAAAAAAATAAATTTGAAATTTTAAAAATTGTCTGAACATCAGCATCAAAATACCTTTCTAATGATGTATAATAGATTATACCTTAGAAGTATAGTTTAGCCGTAAAAGGGGTGTAAAGGAAACATGATTGTCTATTTGTATAATAGATAGTGCCGCCAACCAAAACCGTAGCAAGCTTTGGCGCACCAGGCAAATTGCGAAATTCGCGCCCCACCTCTTTCTAGCATATTTCCTCCGTCTTAAAGTTTGATAGGGTTTAATATCGAAATTTGATTGGACGTGCGCCTCGAAGCACTTAAAAATTCTAGGAATTCAACAGCAAATTGTCTGGAGCGAGTAGAAATTACTTTAAAATTTATTTATGATCTGGCGACGAGCTGCCAGTTTCCAAGAATAACAAGAAGTGAGCTAGCTTAGAGATGAGAAAAAATTCGCTATTGAAAGCATCGAATCACCGTCTGCCCATTGACATTCATACTAGCCGATGTGAGTGACACCACTGTTTCTATGAATCAAGTGTAGGTCCACCAATCGCTGACGCAACAGTTCAGTGCTTCTCTTTATAAAAAAGGCCAGGTTTAGAAAAAGGTAGCATTTATTCATATGGGCGTTAAAAAAAAACATTGTTGATCATAAAACCGTTTTCCGGGGCGCTGCAAGAACTCAATTAAATCAGCGTAACTAAAATATATCTCTTTTACTATGAAATATTTCTCCTTAAAAAATTACGAAATTGACAAACTTAAACAAAACAGTCAGACCGTTGGCTTTTGGCATACAGTTTATTAATCATTCTAAATAAATAACCCCAACCGTAATCGCTATCATGTTAACATGACTGAAAATTAATTTCACTCTTAGGAATCTCTATTGATATTTTTAGATTTCGAATTACTTTTATGAAAATGCTACACTGTGCTTGCGGAAGCACCAGTCAGTCTGCAAAATCACTGAAGACGCAGACAAGAAATGCTGTGGAAATCTTTGTGTAATTGCTTGTAGGTGATTAACATTTCAATTTGCTGGCAATTTCAAGAATTTCAAATAATTAAGCGGCGAATCGTGTTGCGAAGAGTTCTTGCATTCTGCAATGCACGCAAAAAAAATTTTGTATTGTTTTTTCATATTTTGGCTTTTTGCATTCTCTTATTATTTCCAGTTTTTCGGTGTTGGTTTTTTTTTTGCAGTCCAAGTGTTGATGGCAGACCTGTGCTGCACACTGCACTTCATCATTCCACTCTCCCCATCGCCTACTCTTTTCATTCATCTCGCGCTCTTCTCATAGCTGATTGTGCCATTTGACTGACAAGCTGTCTAACTGTACGGCCGCCTGGTAATGGCAATTTTCGACAGCAACTACTACCGCAATTCTAATAATTTTCTTTCAGCAAACAGCAATTGTTGCTTATTGTTCAGTCATTTGTTTTGTCAGCTCATAAATGTACGCGCAATGAATGGCGGCGGCATTTCTGTCATATCTGCCACGAACGCATTTCGCATGCAACCAGTAATTTGTGGCAGTTCTCCATCAAAGGCGAGAAGAATGAAAAATGCGCAGAGTGTGCTCGAATGCGCGAATGCTTTAGCGCTTGAATACTTGAATTCCCCACACTGCCGCAATGTAACGCAATGCGAAGTGGAGTTGTTGTTGTAATTGTTAAGTGCTGTTGCATGAACAATGTTAAATTATGACAATTGTACGCAGGTAAATAACTGAAAATCATAAATTTCTGGCAAGAATTGTTGTCAGTCGGTGTGACTGCTGCCAAAGCCGCCATCGCCTTCGTCATTGCCATCGTCATCAGCAGCGATGCCAGGCGAAATTGCTGGCAATCAAGTAGATGCATGCTTATGTGTTCGCACACAATCCTACCTACTTATGTATGTATGTAGCTACATATGAGTATTTACGTGCATTCTTAAGTACAATTGCATAATGGAAAGGGACATTTGTGGCACGCGTAGCTTACACGGCCACGTACATATGAACGCCATCAGAAACGTACATATATTTAATGTACTTCACAGCAAACTCGAGCGCTCAGTGTCACTGAATGTTTTCGATGGAGGCGGCAGTTGTAGATTGACAATTTGTAGCAGTCATAATTTTTTGTGTGGTTTTTCGTTTTTGGTTACCAAAAATTTATGGAAATGCTGCATTGCAAATTCTGTCGGCAGCCTTAGAACTTTTCAGTTTAATGGAAATGTAGTGCAATGCGTGATTTACGTTGGTATTTGCTGATTATGAGCCTTTAAGCATTCTCGAAATATTCATTAAAAATTGCTTACAAATGTAGCGAATAGAAACCCATTTAAATGGATTGCAAAAAAGTGCATACCGAAAGAAATCATGAAGTATTTACTTATACATAATACTCGTAGATAAGTGCTTTACTTTTTATATTTCTTATGATGAATTTCTACGGGGTATTGCAATAAGAAACAAAATTTGGGATTTAAAAACTGTCATTTGGAATCAGTTCTAAGGGCTCGTCCACAAACAACTTTTACGTTGCGTTGACGTTGGCGTCGCTTTGACAGCTGACTATGAAAACATGCATTCATATGCAGTTGTTCACACAGCCAAAATTTGGCAATGCTAACGGTCGCCCCTCGGCAGGCAATGGCAAACCTCCGAGGGTACTTCTGCCATGAAAAAGCTTCTCATAAAAATACAATCGCCGTTCGGAGTCGGCATAAAACTGTAGGTCCCTCCCCTTTGTGTGACAACATCAAGGCGCACGCCACAAATCGGAGGAGAAGCTCGGCCAAACACTAACATATGTGTAAGCGCCAAATTATTATTATTATTATTATTATTATTATTAACGCCAACACTGTTCGCGTGCGCCGTTTGTCGGCTGTTGCAAATAATTAAAATAGAAAGAAGCTTCCGCTGCCAAACGTTCATTGCAGCAAGCACTAGCGTTACTCTCGGTCCTGTCAAAACGAAGCGAAAGTGAAAGCAGAGCGAAAATTCTATGTAGATGGGCCTTAACGTAATGATACGAGTATTATTTAATGCCTGCTATTAAGTGCCTGGTAGAAATCAGTCATTAGAACAACAAACCTTTTTCAATGATTTCGGTTTACTTTACACGCAAAAGCGTCAATAACGACCTGGCCAGAGTTTAACTTGACTGATTTTTTATATGATTACGATGATTTATAAGGAGAAAGGTAAAGCTCCTTCTGTTCTGTTATTTTAGAGTGATTCTATATTACCTTAGGATTACGAGACGGTTTTTGTGCGTCGTTTACCAATACACACCCGGGTGACCAATGCTAGTTTTCTTATATTTCGTGCTAAGTAAGGCTACCACTCATTATATGTATTTAAGAAAATTAAAAAGTTTACGCATTTTAACACAGGTCTACAAAAAAGAAACATTTTCAATAAAAGGCAACGATGTCATTCAAATTTCGGCGGTATATTTAAGGCGCTGATTTTTTATATACCATCCGTTTTTCCGATTGGTTTTTGCGTGCAAATTTTCGCGAAGTTTGCAAAATTTTCAGTTGCTGAAATTCGGGTTCGAGCCAGGCTTCCGACCAACATCAAAAAATAAAAAGTTTGTTTCTAATAACGGCCGCCCCTCCATATCCATAAAATCCATTTGCCGTTCGGAGACGGTGTACAACTGTAAGGCCCTCCCCTTTGTGTGACAACAACGAGATGCACATCTCAAATTGGAGGAGAAGCTCGGCCAAACACTTAGCAAAAGTGTAAGCGCCAAAATATTCTTCTTCGCGTTCGAATTCAACTTCGTATTCGACTTCGTATTCGTTCTCATATTCGACTTCGTATTTGTATTCGCTTTTGTACTCGTCTATGTCGTCGTATTCGTCTTCGATTCGGCTTTCGAATATTACTTGGTTTGTATTTGTCTTAGTCTTTTTTAGTCTTTTTGACACCACTAGAGAATGACCGAACTTCGGCTTGGGCCATGTTCGGCCACAAAAGTTCGGTTCGGTTTCGGTTCGGCTTCGGCAGAAAAAAAGCCGAACTTAAACCGAACATTAAGTATTAAATTATTACTATATGTACACGTGCCATAACAAGTTTTTTATGTTTTTTTACAAAAATGCTTATATAAGTTTATGTTATTTGCTAAAATTTATGTGATTGAAACTTAAGTATGTACCTTTTTTGCTTTTTTATCAATAAGAATACTACATTCGGTTCGGCTCCGGTTCGGCTTCGGCCGAAATCGGCCGAAGTTCGGTTCGGTTCCGTTCGGTTCGGCCTTAAAAATCGAGGTTCGGTCGTTCTCTAGTTATCACTCATTCTTTTACGTATTCCTCGCCATATTCGTCTTCGTCGTCGCATTCCCCTTTATTCTCGTATTTCTCTTCGTCTTTGCCTTCGTCTATGTCTTTTTCTTAGTGTTTGCTTTTGTCAGAGGCTTACTGCCGTCCCTAAATTGGAGCGCTAGCTTTGCGTTTACAAACGCCAACGAGTGCCAGCGCGCGCTATACGCAAATAAGAGTGGCGTAATTTTTGACGTTTTCTCATTTCCTCCAGTTTTTATTCTCGTTTCCTCTTTCACTTTTTGTTCTTTTTCTTTCGGTCTTTCTTCCACACCCAGCTTCAACTCGTAACGCCCTGTCAAAAATGAAAAATTCATTTGCTCGGCGTCAGCGCCGCGTTATTGTGGGATGCTTTATACACATTGTATTGGTATGTGGATTTTTAACAGTTCCTTGGCGCTTGACGCGCCAATTTGGGGATGGCAGTTAGGCTTACAAGGATACATCACCATTGGTCAAGCCTATCCAGCAAAACCACTTGTGCCACGGTTGAAGTCCTATTAAGTGCCAACTGCACTATTTAATGAATTGAGGTCCAAACGAAAATGTTGAGAAAATTCGCTTTGAAAGTTAGGTTCTGTAAAGGGTAACATTTTTCAACTCCGCCGTTATTTTCGTATAAAAATTGGTCTGCGGGCTATTTTGGAGATTAGAAATTCAAATTTGGTATAATTTCGTCGATAAAACCAACTTTTGGTCCATTTTTAATACCAAAAGTCTTTGAAAGTTTCGGAAACGACCTAGCTATGTGTGTTCATTCACCATTTCCTGCTAAAATTCGAACACAAAAAAAAACTTATAAGACTCACTTCGGTAAAAAATATTAGTAATAGCAAACATATTCCGTTAGTTTTGATCTCGTTAGTGCATTAATAGAAAGTTTTAAAAATTCAATTTTCCAATTTTCACTAATCGAGTGTTATAGTTACTTTGGTGCATAACAAAATTTTCAAAAAACCTTATATAAGTCCTACTGTCGTAATAACGTTGATATTTTCCAGGGAAATTTAAATCGAAATTAAAAAAATGCACTTTATCCTCTTGAAAATAATTTCCGAAACAGCTGAAAAGTATAAAGTCCCTTAATGCATGTTTTATATTTTACAAAAAAAATTAGAAAAAATATTTTGTATTCAACACCAAATGTAACAATTATTTTTTCCTGTTTTCTCATTTCAGGTGAGAAGCCCTACACCTGCCAATGGCCCGAGTGTGAATGGCGTTTTGCGCGCTCCGACGAACTGACGCGACACTATCGCAAACACACCGGCGCCAAACCCTTCAAATGCGTTGTCTGCGAGCGAAGTTTTGCGCGCTCCGATCACTTGGCATTGCATATGAAACGACATTTGCCCAAAAATAAGTAGAAGCATTTCCAAAGAAAAGCAAAAGCACAAAAAAAGAAGGAAGTGGAAATTGTGCTGATGGGAAAATGGAAAAGCAAGCAAGTGAAAATACAGCAAGCAGGACAAAGAAAAACCTAACAACAAGCAACTATTAGCAATTAAGCGCACAAAATGAACTTATTAGAAGAAAAAATACAAAAATAATTAAATTAAAAACACAAAACAAAAAACAGAAAAACAAAAAAGAACGAGCACAAACAAATCCAAAGGACTTTAGTTGTTATTAATAAATAATAAAAATTGCATAAACTAAAAATTAAAAAAAAAAAATATTATATAAAGTATATTTAATTGAAATGATAAACACAATCAATTAAAAACGTACACCGCCGCCAATGCCTCAATTGAATCATAAATATTAAAAAAAATTTCAGTTTAAAAAATTTAAAATAAAATAAAACTCTAAGCCTTACGCAAGCCTTATAAAGTTTAAGCTGTTCATAGAGAAATTTGTAATTACGCTAGATATGCGTGCTAGGCCATATTTAACAAGTGTATTTGTGCATACATACCGCCTATTTGGGGAGCGAAATCAAAGCATATCAACATTTAATTCCTTTTTACTTTTAGTAAAATTTTATTTATTAAGCTTGTATGTGTACCTACTGAACCAGTGAGTAATTGTTATTTGTTCTTGTACGAGTTTTTAAGTTTTTTATTAGTTTAGTAAGTTTTTTTCGTTTCGCCGCAACAAACAAAATATTTTCATTTTCAAACAAAAGCTAAGCATTCTAATTTTATTTAAATTAGCTTCTACATAAACACTTTACTAATCAAACGTAAAACTATTAACTAATCCAAGATTTTAGTGAACACGAAAAGTCCTTAAAGCATCCTTACAAAATGTATTTACTATTGTAGATTTAAATATACTTTAAGCTAAACAAAAAACACTTCATAATTTTTAAAGTCTAATGAACTATAAAAATAAATTGTTTACTAAAAGTAGAAAACAACAAAAACTTAAGCCATCTGCTACAAATCTGTTTCTCTAAGCTAGAGTACTTGCGTATACATTCCATTCTTTAGTTGATAGCGGTGAATGAGAGAAGTAATTAAGCGAATTGTATGTACTTAAAAACAGTAATAAATATACCAACATATAATTTCAAAACAAAGAATAATGTAATTGTCTCCTAGTTATTAATTACATAAATCAATAATATTTAGTAACTGTAAAACATTCACTTATGTAAATCATTGTTCATATAATGTAGTATCGTATTATATATGTACATACGTACATATCTACGTGTATATTACAAACGTATGGACCCGGAAGGTATTGTGAGCGCATATAGGCTTTATAAGATAACTTTCAATAAACATACATACATATATGTGCATAAGTATATTAGGGTGTCCATCGAAAAATAATATATATGAAATTGCAATACCCTAAGCTCTAATTTTTTTCCCTTAATAAGATATAATGTTTCCCATTTTTATAAATTTTTTAAAAATGGTTTAGAGGTCGCGACCTGTACTTTTAGGTCAGAAAATACGGTTTTGTAGATTTATCAGTCAGTGTGTTAGAAAATAAATGTACTTTTAGTTTATGCTACATATTTTGAAATTTTGGAAATTAGCGATGGTCAAAATTTGAAGAATGAAAAAAAAAATAGGTTTTTTTTTTAATTTAGCAGATGAAAACTCCCAACAATTCAAATCTGAAAATAGATTACTATACATATTTTTAAACGCTTATAATTCCTCTTTTCAGAAAATATTCGATTTTTAAAATCTTATGAAAAATAGTAGCTTGAAAGCTGATGAAAATACAGGTCGCGACCTCTAAATCATTTAAAAAAATCTATAAAAATCGGAAACATTATTTCTCATAAAAAGGGAAAAAATAGGGATAAGGGTCTTGAAATTTATTTTTTTTTTGTCTATGGGCAGTCTAATGTATATATATCACTATATAAGCATCTGTACTTAGTTATCAGTTGTGAAGGCGCAAACAGTACTTTCTATTGGGGAGAGCGCACTACAGGCGCAGCAAATAAGTATGAATAAACCACCAAAGTGCTGGCACAAACATTTTTGAAAATAATAATTCTTAGTATTTTTTATTTCGAAAATATGTGAAAATAATTCGTAAGTATTTATGTGAAGTACATATAAACCTTTCATGTGAAGTGCCAAGATTTTCCATTTTAAATAACAGAAAAGTAACCAAGGCATCTGGAAAAGCATCAAATAGTCTTAATAAAATTCCAAAAAATTTCGAAGTCTCGTAAAAAATTCCGGCAGATGCCAAAAACTAAAATACGAGGTATCCCGAAAAGTTCCGAAAAAATTAAGAAAAGTCGCGAAAAAACCCAAAAGTTCCCGAAAAGTTCCGAAAGGCAAGAGAAGAAGAATCCCGGAAAGCTTAAAAAAACCCTGAATGGTTACAAATCTTTTTATTGTAACAAGTATCAAAATCTAAAATTATTTTCTCCTCAAAAAATATCAAAACTATTTTCTTTAAAAAAACATTTTTTCTTTGTGCGTTTTTGATTTTAAAAACTATAAAAACTTTTTCCCCAATATTTAGTTTTGACTAGTCGACAGTTGTGTGTTACCCCGAATTCCGTTACACAATTAGGGCACTCACAAAGCGTGTTAAGCGTCGTAACATCTTAAACCAAAAATTTACGATTAAAACAGAGACCGTAATGGTTATGATCTTTATAATAAAAATCATAATTTAAGCGTTAAAATTTGATTTCTATTTTTTCGACCAAATTTTGTCGTTATTTTTTGATTTTTTATTTTTTCGATCATAAAAGATTTAAATCGGTCATTAAAAATTAGTCACCGTTATAACTGTTAAAAATAATCAAAAAAATATAAAAATCAAAAATAACGATTATTTTTTATCGATAAAATAAAAATCAAACATTAACGATTATTTTTTAATCGAAAAATAAAAATCATGATATTTAACGATTATTTTCGGTGCCTGGAGATTAAAATGGTGTTAGAGGAAATGATTTTATACCACTAGAAAATACGTAATTAGCTTCTATCATACACTGCGAATCCCCTAAACTTAATTTAACTGTTATTTTACATAGAAAAATTTTAAGACTTAATTTTACGCCGTGTTTCATTTAATTACCTATTTGATTGAATTTTTTGGGCATGCAAACATTTTTTTTATATAAAAGTTTCACTATTTCGCGCCTGAGAATTTAAAGACTTGTCATTCAACATTTGTGAAAAGTCTCTGTCCTCTACGCTGGCATTTTTTTCATTATGGAACGTTTTGTGACTTACGAACGCGTTAATATTATTAAATTATCCTGCAGAAGTGGTAAGTCTTCAGTTGATTCATTTTCGTGCATTTCGAAGAAAATCTCCTCCAGTGATAAAGTTTATTTTACATTTCACAAACACAAAATTTGACGAATCTACCGTAGTGAGCTGCGGCAAGTCGCTGAGAGACTTGGTCTCCGAAAAGTGACTAGCGTGCAGTGTTGTTCGAGAACGACGTAGTAACCGCTCTAAATGTGAATTCTCAGCGCTATGCCGCCAGGATCAATAACCTATTTATTTACAAGCTTTTATTTATCTCCACCTGTGTGTAATGAAATCTTGCAATCAATTTTTAACCAACTTCCCGATGAGCAAGTGGCTTGAAACTTCAAACTTAGCTCAGAACATGAAGACAATGTAGTACGGAAGATTAACTAATGCGCTAGATGACGCAGGAATCGAGATATTTGAAAAACCTGTATTTATCGTACGAATGAGTTTATATTGAGAACATATCGCTTATTTACTGCTCGACACCGTCATAACTCAAAAAACCAAAAACTCGAGAAAAACTGCTTTAGAGTTTGGAGTTTACATACACACACATACATAGTAAAAATAAATACATATTTTGTTCTAGTGAGCTTAGCACATCGATGATGCGGGTTCGAGCCCTGCTGAAGTCTAGACAAAACAAGTCTGCTGAGGAAATGTGGTGATCTCCGAAATAGCAGCTATAACTTCTACCGGTTTGACTCTGTTGCTTTTTCCATTTTTCGTATATATCTCAATATAATTGTTGAAATAAATATTACGGCACAATAATAAAAATGAAAAGTATTAATATTTTACGTAACACTGTGATACCAAATGGAGGTTCATGTGTGCGTATTTTATGAAGCCAAAAGTAAATAAAAATTCATACCTCCCATAAAAAAATTCCAAAAGGGTTTTAGCCTATAGATTTTTATGGCATTTAAAGTTGGTGACACTGTATACAGGAAGAATGGATAAAATTCAAATAATTGAATTATTCTAGAAAGTTGTGGTATCTTACTTTGTTTTGCGTCGAGGAACTCATTTTTGATGTTTATTTTTACCTAAGGCTTACGCTAGATGGCGTTGTCGTAAAGTTTTTTAAATTTTTATGGTTTTGCATTGGAAAATAGTATTTTTATTGTTTTCAGAGCCCAGTAATCCATTTTTAATGCCTGTTTCATTGTAAAACTTAGGCTGTAACATAAATATACAGGTAATTTTACTATTTTTGTTAGAAAACAGAATAAATGTTTATGTTAAATATTTTCTGAGGTAAAATTGCATTTTTATAGGGAAAATACGTTTAATTAATAGATAACATTTTTTATTACAAAATGCGATTTTTATCTTCAAAAAAATTGTGCCATGAAAGTATAAAAAAATAGCGAAAAAGTATGAAAATAAAAATAAAAAGAAACGAAAAAATTATAACTGTATTTCTTTCAACGGTTCGTACAAAAACGTATGAGTTTTACTTTCTTTACACGCGGTATTAGTGACAGCAAAAAAACGATCTTCCATATTACGTGTTCTTTCATACCACAATTTTTTATGGATAAATAAAAAAATTATTTTGTTGTAAAATATATAATTTTTTTATTAAAACAGGATCCATTTCTTCGAAATTAAACATCTAATATATGTAAATATTAATTCTCATGATGATGCTATTTTTTCTAACGAAAATAGTCAAATGGATTGTTTTTTCAATGAAAAACCTTAAAAACTTTCACAAATTTTATATAGGGAAGCTTCATCATCAAATTAACTCCTCGATCCAAAAAACAGTAAGATACCATAACTTTAGAGAGGAATTCCATTATTAGATCGAATTTTACAAAATGTTTACTGTATACAAGGTCGCCGACTTTAAATACGCATAAAAAAACCAGATCTATAGGCTAAAAATCCTTTTGGAAATTTGTTATGGGAGCAAGGATTAAGCTTTCAATTATGCACTTTTGGTTTCATCAAATAACGTAGAATCTTCTTACACTCGTTCTGCAACTATACCAATTACAGCAAAATTAGAGAACGGGCCATATTAGAGGCTTATTCTTATAAATATCATACGAGATTCCTAGGATTTTAATAAAAACAGTGCAGTGAGTAGACCCAAAGCGTTAGTGTTCCAACTCATTCAAAATACAGCACATTCCGTTCAGCATCGGAGAATTTCAGATAAGCCTACCAAAGCCGATTCTGGAATTGGTGCTGCCAACTACGTAGTCCTCTAGGTAAGAATCCAGTTAAATGAATGGCGACAGTAGGATATTTCAGCACTTATACTTAAGGCTATACCATCCAGATCGAAATCCATCATGAGCTACTCGAATTTGTCCACAACCAATCCAGACGACCCGAGTAAATCATTCATCACATTCATGTAACTGTAGAATCCTACTAGTTATAAAATAAGAAGGCTTGTAAAACCATTTGCTTCTAGTTTTCGCTCAAAAAATACCAGAAGTTCTTCTTTGTATTCTTCCTCGTTGGCACAACTACCTTTTGCCAGTTTGAGGCGAGACCCAAGAACTTCCTCGATTGCCCATCTCCTTTGCGCTTTTACGCAAGTAAAAATGTGGACAGGTTCTTCTGCACTTGGTCCTATCATTGTGCTCATAGTCGCCGCTGCTTTCACTTTCCGCCCGAATCGAAGCGTCTTTTCATCGGAGCATCATCCCTAGAGGTCAATCTGTTAGTTCAAAAATCGTTCCGGTCTTTCGCACAGTATCGTCGATAAGATCTTACTTATACGCTAAGTGAAGAATTTTTATACCACAGATTGGGCAAAGTACGCTGGGTTTCCAATCTTAGGGCATGAATTCATCAGCACAAACTGTTTAAGTAGGCCGATGCATGCGCGCGGCAAGCTTTTCGCCTCCGGTTTGTGCTTAAGTCTCATTATTGCTGTTCTCACCTCGTCTTGGTCGAAAAGAGGTATGAAAGCCTCATCCCGGTACATTGGTCTGGGTCCTTTGTCTAACATATCACCGCTGAGAAGTGATCCCTCCATATCTCCATTGCGCTGTGGACGTATGTTACGATATTTCCATCTTCGTCTTCACAGGAACAGGCCCGGTATTTCAAACGTTTGAGTGCTTTTTGATTTTTGAAAGAATTTTCGGAACGCATTTTTTCCATCTAGCTTCTGAAGTTATTAAGTGCGAAGTTACGCCTTCAGCTTTACGTTTATTTAATTTTTCTTTTTTTTGTAGACGTGCCTGGTAGAATCGCTCAATCTTCGCGCGGGGGCCATTGGTTACACAGTGGTTTTGTACTAGGGATGTTAATTGTTTCGATTTATTCGGTCCCGGGATTTTCAGGATGTCGTTGTTGCAATCCCTGGATTAGTCCCGGCATTAAGATATTCATTATTTTCAACAACTTGACTCGAAAAAATGTCATCAATATTGTCAGAGATGCTCTCCTACCATATAAAAAATAATAAATAGATGGGTTTGAAATTTAATTTTTTAATTTAAAGTGAAAATTATTTCATTAGTAACAAAACAAAAGACAGTAACAAAATTTATATTTATTTAATAAAACTAATGCAAAAAACATAAGTCAACAAATGTATTTTGTGGTTGAAAGAAGTTCATATATACTTCTTCTTCTTCTTGTTTGGCGCTGAAACCGCTTAAGCGATTTTGGCCGAGTCCAACAAAGCACGCCAGTTGTTTCGCTTCTGTGCCAACTGACGCCAATTGGAAATGCCAAGTGAAGCCAAGTCCTTCTCCACCTGGTCTTTCCAACGCAGAGGAGGCCTTTTTCTTCCCCTGCTACCACCAGCGGGTTTCGAGTCGAATACTTTCAGTGCTGGAGCATCTGTATCCATTCGAACGACATGACCAAGCCAGCGGAGCCGCTGTATCTTAATTCGCTGCACAATGTCCATGTCGTTGTAAATCTCGTACAGCTCATCGTTCATATATACTAGTGGCAGAAATAAAAGAAACGCCTTATTTTGGTCAGTTTTGTCTATATTTATTTTGTTTATTTAATATTTACATTTCTTTTTGTAAAAACCTACCTCATTTAGCATATAATTGACTGCATATAAATGCGCAATTCAAAATTTTTATAAAAATTATAAAAATGCACAAAAATATTCACCAAAATTTCAAACTATTTATTCAGAGGAAAATTTTAGGCATGCAGTTTTATAGCCCATTATTAAATTATAGTAGTATAAATAAGGGACCGAAAATAATCGTTAAATATCATGATTTTTATTTTTCGATCAAAAAATTATCGTTACTTTATGATTTTAAATTTTTCAACCAAAAAATAATCGATAATTTGGATTTTTATTTTTTCGATAATTTTTAACCGTTATAACGGAGACTGCTTTTTTATGGCAGCTTTAAATCTTTTATGATCGAAAAAATTTAAGTCAAAAATAACGATTATTTTTTAATCGAAAAAATTAAAATCAATAATAACGATTAAATTTGATCGAAAAAATAGAAATCAAATTTTAACGGTTAAATTATGATTTTTATTATAAAGATCATAACCGCTACGGTCCCTGGTATAAAGTGCAAGTTTCAAATGGCTAAAAATACAGTTGATTTTTTATAATTTTTTTGAATTTTTATAAGTGTTGTACAAATTTGGAGTGTTGTCCGATTGTTGGACAAAATATTGCTTTATTGCCCACTCTGGTGTTAAAGTCGGCAAGCAAAATTTTACTATCGGGGCGGTGGCAGCGCTGACATCCTCCTCGGTCTTGTAAAATTTATTTTCGTTCCCTGATAAGGGTGAATAATAATTTCACTTCCAGTCATTAAAATTTTAGAAAAGTCTGTAGTGTACAACATTTTTTTAAGACTACCATCTTCAATGGAGCACACCTTGTAATATTTTTAAACCGCCTCACGTTTCGTTTGAAATAAATAAATGGTACTTCAATTGTAAACCATTTGTGAAAAAAATTTCAGATATTAGCTATATTTAATGGTTCACAAAACATCTAATATACTGTTAAAAAAATTGTGGGAAAACTAATGTGTAGTAGTTAGTATACAAATTTTCTCTGAAACTTATAATATGTACAATATTTCAAGCGCAAGCCTGAACAAAATATCAGCAATCGAAAAAATTAAAAACAACAGTGTACCTAAATCGCACCATGAGCTTACCTACTACAATCCAACTTGCAACCACCCCATTGGAGTACGTATATACATAGCATAAGGCACACTGTCCGGCGGACTACCAACTCAGCACACTAAATCAAGTAGCGAAATATTTTAATGTTGTCTGCCCACAAGAAAAAATTATTTTATTCTTGATTCGATTTTCGTGTTTGGTCGTGTTCAAGCCTAAATGTTTTTCCTACCTTTTCATGTTTTTAATTTTAAGCAGAAACTTAGGATTGTTGGGTTGCTGCTCGCCGAAACCCACAAAAACATGCACCAACTAGGTGCAGAGCATTTTGTCGCCACTGACAGTTCATTAATAATCGCAACTGTAGTTACACGCAAAGCAAAATTAGAAAAAAATTATTATATACGAGATCACATAAAAGACACTGTGGCAGAGAAAATATTACCAGAGGAGACCATAGTTTTGGTAGAAATCAATTAGCAAAAAAAGCCATTACTTTTTGAAAAAATTTAGCTACTTGTAGGGGATTAACAGCAAGTGCCGTGTTTTTTTTTAATGTTTTTCTTTCAGTATTACACAGCCTGCCACAGCCACGGCAAGAGTGTGACTAACACAACTGCCAACTTTGCAAACTGCCAAGTGCTAATTCAACTATAAATTATGCAAAACATCATTACAACAGCGTAACGCAATGCAACAATAACAACAACAGCAAATAAAAGTACAAGTACAACAGCCGGCTACGACGAATTTGTGATTTTCGTGTGTGTGTGGGCAGTTATTTGTCTGGGAAAATATTTGCAAATTCAATTTACGAATACTGCGCGATTTTTATGGTTTTCTTGTTTTGTATTTAAGTACATGTTTTTCTTTTATTTAATAATTTCAACTGAGTAATATTAATTTTTTCTTGACACTTCACCAACTCACCAATATTTCGGCGGCATGTTGTGTGGGCAAAAACACCTGCTAAACTTTTTTGGACGAAAAAATATTTAAATATTAAGTTTAGTTTGTAGTTGCTTATAGGGTTTCACACCTCTCCAATAAAAGCTTTTTTCAGCTCTCGATATTGACAATATAAGTTATTATCTGCTGCACATTTGCGTTTAATTAATGAAATTGTTGACAATATTAATGTGGCTTCAAGTGGAAATGTATAGTTTGATAGATAAATTGCATGTGTCATCGAAAATTAATGACTTATAAAACATTGCAATAAAATTTAAAAACGTCATACCATTTGCATGTTCACAGAATCTAAATATTGCGCACTAACAGAAGGCCCTGTGGACATTAAATTTTAGAGTAATGGTACAAGTTTTGTTGAAGAGATAATCGAGGCATTCAGCGTTAATGGCAAGCAAACCCGGGCTACCTTGAGTAAAATGCCTAAAATGTATGCGCGTTGAGAAATCATGTTTTTTAAATTTTATGGTAGCTATTAAATTCTTACCCACATCATAACATCATAATACTTTTTTTCAACAAAATAAGCAAATATACTGTAGTAAACGTTTACATATGTTGTAGTCTACTCAATCTGGCACGATTTAATAGTAGGCACACCAAAAAATCTAACGGCCCTAGAAAAAAATACTAATCGAATAAAAAAATATCCTAAATAACATATCCAAAAAGTACCATCGATCTTGACTGAGATATTATTTAAAATAAAGAAAAAGTAACAAATTTTGCCCAACTCATCCCAAGAAATGTATTAATCAAGAAGATAAAAATTCTATATTGTAGAGGAATGAATTCTCTGTGGGTAGTACTACGCTGGGACTTATCGCTTTGGCGTAATCGATTAGTAAATTCAATGATTTTTTTTTCGAAATATAAGGTAATCATACGCCATTTACCAACATCAAGCGATTGATCAAAATTTAAGGAAAACGACTAAAATTGTTTTAAAAATTATGAATGCGATGAAAGGCAATTGCAGGACAATGTCATGCAGTGGTCGTCTATGATGAAAAATTCATGGAAGACTTCCATATGGGCATTTCTCTGATGTCGAATACGACAGACATTCGTATGCATTCAATGTGAAAAAAACAAATACCAAAACATTATTTTATTTTTACAAAAGGCGAAAGTTATAGCACTTGATTAGCACTATGATTGGTGCTAAGGTTGATTTTGGCCAATTGTTCGTTTACAAGATAATTAC
>JAPVRG010262756.1:0-15203 GCA_029783565.1 Rhagoletis cerasi
GCATAAAATAAGACCTCCAAATCCTTTTGCCTTCTCAGGTAAAATTTTTTCTATGGCCGTATAAACTTTGGAATTTTTTTCCTAAGTGTTTTTGGAATAAGTGGAGTAAATTATGTAGTTTGGGTACAAAGAGTAGAATTTCATGAGGAATAATTTTGTAGAACAGTTTAAGCCATTAGCTCTCTCAGCGAAGAGTCGTTTTGACCCCACTTTCGAAAAGTCTAAATAAAATGGCGTTTAGGAGGTCACCAGAGGGTTAAAATGTTCTAGAAAAATATTTGCCCGAAAATTTTACTATGGGTATTCTCAGACAAAATCCTTATATAAAGAACGTGAAAGTCCATAGAAAATAATAAAAACAAATATGTCTCGTTGAAAAATGCAGCAACATTTTTATGATTTTTTCTTATATTTTGTTCATAGACATAACTATGGCTCTTTTCGAGGGTGATTGTTCGGCGCAATAGGGCAAGCAGTGGAGGCACATGTGGATGAGTGACTCAGATTCTTATGATAGCGATGATTGCGATTCTGTTGGCCCAAGCGCCGAGAAAAAATACCATGACCCTCGAAACGAGCTCCAGTTATATTTATGAACAAAATATAGAAGAAAGCATAAAAACATCAAAAATAATTAACTTAAAATAAGTAATTTTCAAAAATTATTTTTTGACTTCTTCTGTGCTATCCGTCACCAATTGGAAATGCCCAGTCCTTCTCCACCTAGTATTTCCATTGCAGAGGAGCCCTTTCTCTTCCTCTGTTACCAGCATCGCAACCAGCGTTAAATACTTTCAGAGCTGGAGCGTTTCTGTCCATTCGAATGAAAGACCAAGCCAGCGTAGCCGCTGGATTTTATATAGCTGCACTATGTCTATTACGTAGTATTCACTACCGCCAACGCGCAAGAGTCCGTAAATCTTCTGCATGGCTTCTGCGCCATACACCAGCACAGGTATTATGAGTGACTTATAGAATGTGATTTTTATACGACGGGAGAGGACTGTACTTCTCAATTAACTACTCAGTCCAAAATAGCACTCATTGGCAAGAGTGAAGCTCCGTTGGATTTGAAGGCTGACATTATTGGTCTTAACGCTGGTCGCTAAATAAACGAAGTCGTCTACTTTTTCGAAATTATATCTACCAACATTGACTTCGTTTTGTCGTCGTACACCACCAGACACACGCGCTTTGCTTCTCTATCTGATGCCGAGAAGGCAGAACAGACGTAGCCCCGTATGCCAGTAATTGTACGGTTGAGCGGTTCAGTTCTGAAGCTCTTATTATCTTCTCGAAAATCAGAATTAAAGAAATCGCACGTAAAAGAATCACACTGTCTGAAACCTCGTTTGGTATCAAACAGCTCGGATTGGTTCTTCCCAATTCTTACGGAGCTGGTGGTATTTCTCAACGTCATTTTACACAGCCGTGTTAATTTAGCGGGGATACCAAATTCAGAAATCGCAGCATAGAGATAACTTCTTTTCGTGCTGAAGGAAGCGGCTTTGATGTTGGCAAATAGATGGTGAGTGTCGATCCTCCTCTCTCGGGTCTTCTCCAAGATTTGGAGTATAGTGAATACCTGGTCTTTGGTGGATTTGCCAGGTCTAAAGCCACACTGCTAAAGCCCAATTAGTTCGTTGACGGTGGGCTTCAGTATTTCACACAATACGCTCGATGGGACCTTATAACCTATGCTTAGAAGGCTGATTCTGTGTTAGTTGGCGCTTATGACGGAGTCGCCTTTCTTGTGTATTGGGCAAAGCACACTTAATTTCCGATCGTCGGGTATGCGTTCATCTGCCCATATACTGCATAACAGTTGATGCATACAACTTATCAACTCCTCGCCACCGTATTTGAATAGCTCAGCTGGCAGGCCGTCAGCTCCAGCAGCTTTGTTGTTTTTCAGCAGCGTAATTACTATTCGTAGCTCGTCATAGTCAGGTAGTGGAACAGCAACACCATTAGCCGCCTAACTCTCTGGTAAAATGTTCGGGCATTTCATGGTCTTCGCAATGCCGTATTTCGGCCTGTCTCTTCCTATTGCGGCAAGTACATCTCGCTTCCTTCTTCAGCACCCTATATCGGTCCCACATAGCTCGCGTTTTGCCCGATCGCAGCGGAAGCATATATACCTCGGGCTTTCCCCGGCCTACTTCAATCCAATACCATTAAATCCAATCAAATCCAATCGCAGCCGATCCAGCGGAATCCCACTAAATCAAATTCTATCAAATCCAGTCAAAATATATTTATAAATTTGTTTGGTATAAAGTGCAATATGAGTCGCAGATGACGCATGCCACATACTTATGTTATATAACCGTATTCTGCTGTAACTTTACTGTACTGAAACGCCAATTGCCATTTCTATCGCTGCCGTCATCGTCGCTGCTGTCGACGACCTCGTCCTTCCGTCGTCCATCGTTCGAACTATGTGCTCGTGCAACACATTGTCGGTTTTGTTTTGTTGTTGCCATCGTTACTGCCGACGGGTTATTGTTGTTGTGCCATTGCTGTTGCTTCCCTATGCGATAAAACATTTGCCGCAACAGAGGTGACTTGACTTCCACGCCAACATCGCCGCCTCTTGGTCCTCCTTCTCCTCCCTCTCCTCCCTCTCGTTACAGTGAAATGCTCGTAGATTGTCGCGTTGCTTCTTGTTGAATTCCGACACATGTCCAGCTTGCTTCGTTTCGGTTTGGCAACGTCACATCACCAACACCACCACCACCACCGCCACCAGCAGCAGCGGCAGCAGCAACAGAGCAAACGTCAACTGGAGTATTTCAGTAGCCTTATGCTGCTCCAGCGACGAGCATAACTGGTAGTGACTATTGGTGCGGCATTGTTTTTGGACGTCAGTGGTGCTTCTGCGGATGGCGGATGACGCGCGTGAAATGACGAAGTGCGAATGGTAGTAGTATTTTTAGCTGGCAGCAGCGTGCGGAGGACGAGAAAGTAGCGTCAGAATTTGTTGCATTCGCAGCGGGTTTGTGTTGGTGTGATTTTTTTTACTCACATATTTACTTCATTTTCGTTTTGTTTATGAGTCTATAGACTACTGGCGCGACGCGTAGGTAAGATATACATGTGTAAGTGTATTTTGCGTAAAGGGGCGTGTAGCTGTGTTGTTGTTGCTGTTGTTAATGAGTGATTTGTGTAGTAAATTTATACATCGTCTGATCTGTAACAACAGAAGAGGGCAAAACAAAAAAAAAAAACAGAAAAAAACAAAAAAAAAATTAAAAAAGAACGTAGGGGAAATGAGAAAAAAGTTAAAAATAACAGTGAATGAGAGAAAGCAACAATGCTCTAACAACTGCATACATACTCTGCAGGATATCTATTTATGCTGGCTTCTCTTTTGTTTTGTTATGCTGCATTTAATTAGCTTGGCAGCAGAAACAATTTAGCAACAACAAAGGCTAAGCAAACTGAAAGCAGCAAGGACAGGCAGACAGACCGACATCCAAAAACAAGTAAAATGTAAAATGTAAAATGCCGTTTATGCAAAAAAGCTGCAGAAACCTAGCAAATTCAGGCAAAAGTTTATCAGCAGCAAAAGAGAGGTAAGCAAATATGCAAACAAATAGCAGCGCTCAATTTAAAAATCTATTTTCTGTGCTTTTTTCGTTTTCGTTTAACTTTGCTTTTTACCGAAGCGCAAATAATTTAAACACAAACTTCATTAATTAGTTAATTAACTAATTACAAAAGAAAATTAGAAACTCACACAACAGCAAAGTAAATAGCGCAGCAAAGTCAACGAGCGTGAGCAAGTATGTATGTATGTATGTATTTGTAGTAGAGTAAGCGGAAAAATGTAGAGCGGAAGGTTGCGGAAGCAGGTGAAGGCTGCGCAAAAATGAAATCAGTGATGTATGTATGTATGTATGTATGTATGTAAAGTCGGTAATTGGGCGCGCAAAACGGTAGCGGATGAAAGGTGAAGGAAGCAGGTGAAGTTGTGGCAAATGGCAAAGAAATAAAATCCATTAGATTAAAGTTGAAGGCATGTGAAGGTAGTAAACAGAAGAAGAAAAAGAAAAAGAAAAAGGAAAAGAAAAATAATAAGGAAAGAAGAAGAAGGAGCGAGGTTAGCAGGCAAGCAATGACGGAAAATAAATTTGGAAGTAGTAACGAACAAGCGTAGCGGCTTAAGGGGAAAGGTGAAGAGAGAGACACACAAACACATAAATTTGTTAGTACATAAATTTATATGTGTACTAAGGTGCACCACGAAAAAAATGTTGCCATACTTTTTTCAAGCAAATCATAATTTTTGTATCTGTGTATTTTTGTTAAAATATAGCAAACTTCCGTACAAATATTGGTTTTTGCAGAAAAGTTGTTTTATCAAATGTCTACAGATATTGCTTTTGATATTGCAGTGTTCTTTGTGAACTACTTTTCCTCAATAAATGCACTAAATTGTGAAGGAAGCATCTAATTGAAGAAGAAGCTGCATCAAAATTACTTATGTATTTAACTTTTTTTATTTTTCACTTTCAATTTATAAATTAATTAACTGCAAGCTATTGGCTAATCAGAAACACAAAAATAGACCAAAAATAGACAGATAAAAATATATGTATGGTTAAATTATGAAATTTACCATTTTTTATTTAATTTGATTCGATTTACTTATATGTAATTTCATTTGAGTTAATACGTTTTGAAATGACTTGATATGATGTGATTTAGCTTGATTTTTTAAGTGGATTTGATTTTATATTTATGGAAACAAACCACTTACGTATGAAATGGCGGTAATTGATTTGATATGATTTGAAGTGATATTATGTGATTTGGTACGATGTGACTTTTTTCCATAAGATATGTTGGGATTTTATTTGATATGATGTGATCTGATTTGATCTGATTCGATGTGATTTGACATGATTTCTATGATATTATATGTTTTAATTCGATTTGACATGACTTGATTTGATATGATGTGATATGATTTGATTTGATTAAATTTGAGTTGTTTTGTTTTGATTTGTTCTGATTTGATTTGATATTATGTGATTTGATTTAATCTAATTTGAGTCGATTTGATATTTGGTTTAATTTGATTTGATCTAGTTTTGTTTAATCTGATTTGGTGTGAAATGATTTCTTTGATGCGATTTTATTTGATTTGACATGATTTGAATTGAATGACGTGATTTGCTTTCACTTGAATTAATTTGATTTGATGTGATTTGATTTGACTTTATATTATGTGATGTGATTTGTTTTCAGTTGATTGGTTTTTGATTTTATACGATGTAATGTGATTTTATACGATGTGATTTGTTTACATTTGGTATGATGTGATGTGGATTTGATTTGACTTGATTTAATTTGGTTCGATGTGATTTGATATGATTGGGCTTGATGTACATAATTTGATTCGATGTGATTTGATATGATTTATTAAAATATGGTTCATATGATTTGCTTTGGTTTAATTTGATACTAGGTATTAGATGCGCTGTCAGTCAGATTTAAGCGCACCCATCATCGGGTGAAGCCCAGGGCTTACACCGTGGTCAAGAGCTTTGAAATGAAAGCAACGACGGTATTATAAACATCGAGGCGCCAGATGAGGCCTACCTCATTGGATACGAAGACGATATAGCCGCACTGCACTGAAGCATGCCATAATTAGAACGCAAGATTGGCTCGAAGCACGTAGCCTATTTTAATTTATTATACTTTTTTCAATTTATTTTTATTCTCGTACACAAAAATAATGCGCGAGGCAACTTAATACACCCAAATAAATGAAGGAAGCAGTTGGAAGAAAATATGGCGGTTACGGTGGCGAGGGCCATGGCGGATGCGTAACAGCGAGAAGCAAAACGTTGCTTGGCTCAAAGTAAAACCAGAGCCTTCGTGGGGTGGCCAGACATTGACGTAGTGTAGCTACTTACCGAGGGAGGTAATATTGTTATTATTTTTGTTGTTATTGTTGCTGTTACTGATAGCAGTGGCAGTGTCGCGGTGCGCTTCCTCGTCGCTTCGCTACTCACTCCCCAATGTGTTTTAAGTGATTGGCGAATTGCAGCGCCAACGGCAACGCTAGCACATAGATTGCATTGTAGCTAGTAAATAAATATTTTAAGAGGCAAGTCAATGGCAACTGGATGACGGACTACGAGCCAGCGCCAGCGTCAGACAAAGATTTCAAGAGATTATAAAAACTTAAGTGAATAGAGAATAAAGAAATCTGCAAAGTAGCGGAAAAACAGCGCAAAATGGGAAAAGTTGGAGAAAAGTAACTAAATAAAAAACTATAAGTTGAGTTTGCAAAAGTAATCGAAAAAAATAATTAAATCGCAGCATTATTGAAGTTTTTGATACGTAAGTATTTTCGATTAATAATACTGTAGGTAAATTTTAAAGTTTTGAATTATCACAGCTAAACGGCCAAGCTTTGCCAACTTGTACACATTTTATTTGCACACATTTTATATATTTTTTTGATAAAAAATAAAACTCATTTTTAAAGTGATTTTTTCTCTCTGTAATAATGTTTATTTTGTAAGTTTTATTTTTTTGATCAGTAAAGGTGATTATTTTTTTTTTTTGTTAATGATTATTTTTTTAGTTTTATTTTTTTGATTGAAAATAAAACTAATTTCGTAAGCGTTATTTTTTCTCTGAGAAATAAAAATTAATTTTTAAGTTTAATTTTATCTCTGGCAGATCGGTACACTCAGAACGCCACAAGGCTTTTCTAAAAGCCTTTATTAGTAAATATTTTTTGCTATGCACTCGGCAACATACGCACTCAAAAATTACAACGAGTTTTTCTTTCTGCCGAAAAAAATAAAACTCAAATATTAATTTTTATTTGGAGAGATAAAATAACGCTCAAGAAATGAGTTTTAAATTCGATCAAAAAAATAAAACTCAAATCATTATTTTTGATTGAAGAAAATAAAACTCATGAAATAATCATTGTTTCAGAGCGAAAAAATAACACTCAAAAACAAATTTTATTTTTGATCAAAACAAAATAAATCGATATAGTTTTTATTTCTGAGCGATACAATAAAACTCAGAAATGTATTATTATTATTATTGACCTCAAATTTTAAAATCTTTTAATAATGATTAAATATCAATTTTTTTGATAGAACACATAATGATTACGATCCCTGTTTAAGACCCATGTATCTTATTGTATCCTCATCTTATGTATTCTCAATGCTCGATAAATTGAATTGAATTAAATTGCATTAGGGTGGAAGTATTTCGAAAACCTGCATCTATTGTCCGATTTGGTTTATATTTAGAATATATACCTATTACTTATATGAAAAGGAATAACTAAACAAACAAAAAATTTGCTCTTAGACGGTGCTGGGGTCGATATAATTTAACTTTTTGGTTCTTTTTTTACTTTTTATTTTTTTTTAAATTACTTATTTGTTACGTATTCATATTCATTTTTGAAGATATTTACATGCATAAAAACAGCATAGTTCGTAAGTTACAGTAATAATATTAGTAGACGAGCAAATTTTTAAATTTTAAACTCAAAAGGAGGTTAAATACTTATACAAACATTCCGAAAATAGAAACATGAAATCTGGTTCTTTCCAGCGGAAAACACGCACGAATGCGCCTACAAGAAAGACAAACCACAAAGGCAAGATAAGAATGACATAAATGAAAAATAACAAAAAGTAACAAAAAATAACAAAAAATACAGCAAGAGCCAGCAATGTAGACGATGACATTAAAGTTGAAGCCATGACCGAAAAAGGGGCGGAGAACAAGAGAAGCTGATGGAAATGACGAAGCAGTGCAAAGGCAACCAACCACCTTTATTACATACATTTACGATGTTGAAAATTACACTCCTGGCGCCAAGCGGCAGGCAATGGGCGGCCATATAACAATGCGGCTGTTATGCGGTAGTCATTACAACAACATTGAGTCGTAGCAGAAACCAAGCACGGCAACTGTAATAACAACCGAAGTAGTAAAATATTGTACGTAAATGTGTTGTGTGTGTGTGTGTGAGGATAAATGTAGTACACATGTATGTATCTAAAGGTGGTTACCGCAAACGAACAAGTGCCACAACAGCTAGTAGACCAAAGTTTAATGGTTCGATCGCTGCTTGGGCTTTGAAAACTATTATGAAAATATTAATAAATACAAATTTTTTGAAGCAGCGCTCACAACTTGGCGCGTTGAAGTAAGAGTCTATGGGAGTGCCAGCTAAAAGTTTTGGGTAAAGCCATCAGAAGTGCCGAGTAGAAAGTAAATTAAAAAATGTTCAATAATGTCCAACACCGCAAATTGTAGCAGAAGTTCGGCCCATAACTGTCAAGTTAGACTGCAGCATAAGTATTACATTTTATGTATGTGCATATGTATTTTTGCTAGCATGCCTTTGTTGAATGAGAACGTTAAACCTCCGCCTGTGTAATAAAAATATGCAAAGCTCGTTGGCCTGCACTGGAAAGGACGAAGTGCCACAATGACTCAAGTGGTGGCATATTGTGGCACCTGCAACAAATGTTCATCGCTGTTTATCGCTGCATTTTCTTACCTTTTTTATGTATATTTTGCGCTCCAACAAACCCGAATGGATGGTTTGGCAAGGTAGAGGTGCGCATGTAGAGGTTAACCAGGCGGCGCAATTGATTTTTCGCGAACGGCAACAAATTTATGTACAAATGTAATGTATGTATGTATATATACCCTCAAGTAGATATATGCATACTATACGTGTGAAGTAATCATGCATGCGTGCATTTGTGTCAGCAAGAGATTAGCTGTAGTGCAACTTGATGCTTCCAGCGTCCTTTCGTCCTTTCGCCCCCTTTGTGTGCGCTTGAATTTTCATACATACGTTGCATACTTAGTAGCTACGCCGACCAGCAGCAGCTTCCTCTGCAATCATCCTATTAGAGCGGCTTTGTAAGCTTTAGCTGCCATCGAAATGAACTGACAAATGACTTTTAACAGCATATCACACCTAATCAGCCGTCAAGCAGACGCTCTACCCACTGCCAACGCCGTACTGGCACAACATTAGTTTGTGTTTGTGTGCGGTTGTTGGGAGCTAGCCAAGCAGCCACTTTGTGGGTTGTCGTGAAAAATTCTGTGCTTCGCACTAGCAGGCTTTCGCATAAAGCAGCTACAACTACCATATTTTATGTCATGTACATAGAAACTGCAGTATCGCGTCAAAAAATTAGGAACATTGGCAAATTTTTGAAAACAATTACATATGTATATACATATATTTATGAGGTGTCCCACCCAGCATTTGTGAGTCTTATTGCAATGATTTTTCAGTCGCATTTTTAAACATTTGCGAGTCTTTTCCTAGTCATTTTTCTAAACATTTATGAGTCTTTTTCGAGTCATTTTTCAGTTGTATTTTTAATAATTTACGAGTCTTTTCGGGGTCATTTTTTAGTATTTTCTGTGTTCTTTTTGAGTCACTTTTCAAATTAAATACGTATTAAATTTATTTATAATTAGCAAATCAGCATAATTTATTGAATTCAAGAGAAGCGTTAAAGAAATAACGAAATTGGTTTTTAAGAAAACCCATTATTACAGTTGAAAATATTTTGAAATTACCCTCCCGGACAAAAGTAGTGACACAGAGAACTTTTCACAATGTATGTAAAGTTTTTTATCCTAATTTCTTTTCGCTATTTTTTTATTAAAACGTAGCTCATATTACAAGAAAACATAGAAATAAAATTTCTGAACTTTGTGCAAAACTCAGGAAAACTTAATAAATTTGAAACTTTTTCAATAGATTTTATAAAAAGGTTTTGAGTATGCATTTTTAAAAGTTGCATATTCATTGAATTTTCCGGAGTTTTGCAGAAAGTTTAGAAGCTTATTTTTATGTTTTTGTTGTAGTATGAGCAATATTTTTATAAAAAATTAGCGAAAAGAAATTAGAATAAAAAACTTTGCATACATTGCGAAAAGTTCTCTGTGCCAATACTTTTGTCCCTATGTGAATAAAAGTTAAAAATACTTAAATTTAAAAATCCATTTTAAGAATTCCGAGAGTTCTTCGCCAATTTTTCTTCCAGTGATCTCGTTTGTTTTCGTTTTGCTAACCTGTCTTTAGCATGCACAATATGCTTTTGAAGCACACCGTTCATTTCCTGGTCTGTTGCTTTTGTATTTTAGATGGCAAATATCTAAGATGACAAATGTTAATTTTCTTTTGTCAAGAATATGGGTACATTGGCGCATAAAATTATTGTGCCAGAGAATTTTTCACAATGCATGAAAAATTTATAAAAAAAATCGCTTTGCTTTTTGCCATTTTTTCACGCAGTTGCTTCCATGTTCGAATTTTTTTTGTATGGAAGAAACTGCGTGAAAAAACGGCAAAAATCAAAGCGATTTTTTGGAAATTTCAAACTCGCACTTTGTTGTACCTACTAAAATGGAATGGGCTAAACAATACATCATATTCCTACGCTGTTGAAAACAAATAACCAAGAAAAAATGTGTGCACTTATTGTGAAAAATTCCCTGTGCCCTTCTTTTAGTCGTTGTTATTAAAAAGCACTTTTCGGCGTTTGGCTTAGTGCTGGTCCCCTTCCAGCTGTAAGCAGAAGCCAATTCGTCACAAAATACTTTTCGAACGGCCGTTCTTAGAAGTTTATTTTTTATTTTATTTTTATAAAAATACTTGTATAATCAAATTCATATAAGAAGTTACATATAATACATACAAATTTTGTACCTCGCCATCTCCATTATGTAGACACTGCAATTTTTACACCACGCACTTCACACCACGACTCGACTGATATTTTTAAAATTTGACATAGACTTAAAAAATTATGTTGCTAGAAGCAAAGGCAGCTGAAACAAATGTTTGTTTAAAAAAGCAAAGAAAGAACACATTTCAATCCCCAGAATGATCAATTTGTGATTGCTCTATTTCTTTTATTATATTTTCAATAAATCACTGTTTAAGCGTCATTTTCGAGTCTTTTTTTAATTGCGGAAGCGATTAATCAGTTTTTAATCCTCGGAAATGATCGAAGAAGACTCATAAAGGTGACTTTTATTAAAGTAATCTTCCAAATGCTATGTGGGGTATGTATGTAAAAAAAATTAGGATTTTGTTTTTATGGTTACTGCCATAGCTATCGCTGTCGTTATTGTTAGGCTTATTGTTTTTGCTTTGCACGACAGCTTTGTACGACATTAAATTGCTTTATTTCACTTATGCATTCCATTGAAACGAATGAATAAATGGAAAATTTAATTTTTTTGCTTCGAGCCAAAAACTCTGCTTTCAGAAGAAACCCCATCTTCGAACTAAAGTAAAAAATCTTTGTTTCGAACTTTCTTACTTAAGTAATTTTTCTTTCAAAAGAATAAAAACCTGCATAAATCAAACATTTTTTTTTGTGTGGTATCTATAATATAGATTCTATGCCAAGTAATATCTTATTACATTAAACGAGCAATTCTTGTAATATATCCATAGGTTTCGCGGAAACGGCTCTAACGATTTTGATGAAACTTTGCATTCGGATGATGTTCCACGTTTTAAGATTATCTAGGCAGGTGTTATCTCCAGGGATATTCGTATAAGCTTGCCACCTATTCGAAATTATTTATATACTAAATAAAACTCCATAATATGGGTAAAAAATGGAAAGTATTTTAAAAATGCCTGATTCGGAGATATTTTTGAATAGGGTTGCCATCGTTCAAAAGAAAGCTATAAAACAAGGGTTTGCCTTATATTAAGTGATATCCCTTAGGATATAAGTGCAAGGTTGCCACTTCTTTTCGATTTTAAAAAATTTGATTAAATCAACGCAATATGGACATCAAATGAAAGGTATTTTTAAGAACTCTAATACAGAAATATTTTCGATGAGGTTTGTCTCGTTTTTTTGTTATAAAAATGTGTGTCTTCTTAATTTCAACGAGCGTTTTTTTTATGAAAATATTTATTTAACTGTCCCAAAAACCAAAGTTGTTTTTTTTTACGCATACACCCTCATTTTATTGGTTTTATCTTTAAAGGTATCCAAATATTATTTCATGCAATTCAGACCACGGCAACCCGTGCCGACTTTCAGTCAAAGTTATACGAATAAGCTTGGTGCAAGTCGCCTGTTTTGTTAATTTACTCATTTTACTTCTGTATAAGACGGTATTATATTCTCTACAGTATTAGGACATAATATTTAGAAAATATGTGTTTTTGATTTTTTACCTGGTAGTTAGGATTTTTTCCAAAGGACTATAAAATCCTTACTAATATTATAAATGCGAAAGTGACATTGTTTATTTGTTACGCTTTCACACTTTAACTACTCAACCGATAATCACAAAATTTTGCACGCTGGTAACATTTTGCCCAACTAAAAAAATAGGATAGCATTTATCTCGATCAGACAAAGGGGCGTGGCACCCCCCATACTAACGGAATTTTTCGTACAGCATATCTCTGGAAGTATTTGTGCTAGAGTACTGGAACTTGGTATGGAGATATATCGAGCTCTGACCGCCAAAATATCGTAAGCGCCATTTTTTTAATTTTCTTTTTGATGCAGAAATGCATCTAGAATTAAAATTGTTAAATTATTGCTTTATCGTTTTTGAAATGTCCCCGGGCAACGCCGGGTATTGCAGCTAGTATAATATATTTCCAAAAGTTTACACAAAATATGGGGATATGGGTATCAAATGAAAGAAGAATTCAACTTTTATTTTCAATTATCCTTCTGGAAAATGTCAAAAATTTCCTTTAAAAATATTATCCTTCCATAATTTTTAATTTTTAATGATTTTTAAAGAATCTTAGTTTAATTAAAATCCTATTAGTTTATATAAGGATATTAAAGGATACAAATTTTAAAGGATATTTTTGAAATTTTTTAATTTTTTCCTTAATCTACCCAAAGCGACATGTCAAACAGTAAAACACTTTATTTTGTTTATTTAATGTTATGAAAAGCATTTTTCTTAAAGGAGGAAAATAGTTTGTTATAAAAGTTGAATTTAATAACTTAATGTTCATCGGAGATATTTTGTTGCCAAAAGTAATTTTTGCTCAGCTCCTAAGTTTTGTTAATTACAAAGATATGTATCTTTTCTAGTAGAAAAATTTGTGTATCTTCTGAAAACTTGCAATTCTGAACATTTTTAATTGGTGTGATGAATACAAAATTATTAAATTCAACTTTTCTACTGCATTCCTTTTTCTTAAAAAATGCCTTACATATTACATATTAAATAAACCAAGTCACATGCCTTCTTATTTTATATGTCCCTTCATTCTTTGAAAATTATGTTAGTTAATTTTTTTTTATGTCATACGGAAGTACAACCAACAACAACCGAGAGGACATGTTAAAGACTAAAACACTTTATTTGGTTTATTTAATATTATGAAAGATATTTTTTTAAATGAGTAAAGGAATTTGTAATACAAGTCGAATTTAATAATTTAATGTTCATCATACGCTATAAAAAAATGTTCTACAATTGCAATCCTTCAAGACATACACAAATTTTTCTACTAGAAAACATATCGTTTTGCAGGCTTGTAATACACACTTATAAAGCCATTGTACTCTTTCCTTTAATTACTTTTTTCGATGTCCTTGCGAGAAGTCCTTCCGTCCTATTAAACATTCAAAGATGCATTTCGAATTTATTGCATTTCCAAGGTATTCATGGACGATTTGGCAGCCTTAATTCAAGTTATTAACTAAAACTTCAACAAAAGTCAGCACGGGTTATCGTTATCGTATGGCTATAAAACTTCATATAAATTCTATTTAGGCTAAAAAGCGCAAATATAGAGGGTATGCATATCAAAATTTGCAAACAAGTTTTTTCCATATATTCTTGGGACAGTCTATTATGTATGTATACATAGTATATATGCACTCAAAATTACTCTTCATTCTGGCGTATTTCTAAATAGGGATGTCACCTCATTTTTCATTAAGATATTTATTTCATTAATTAGATTTAAAAAGTAAAAATGTTTTACCTTTATTTCCAAAATATTTTTTTTATAGAGTTCTGAGGTATTGAGTGAGCGTTAAATGTTGCATTTTCTCGTGCAAAGCGCTTAAGTACTTTAAAAATACTTCTTGCAAATACTCCTCGGCATACCCGCAATATATTTATAGCCGTTTTCTCAAGTAGCTCTTAAAATGTATCTGCCCTTCAACACACATTTTTTAAGAACAAAATTTCTGTTTAAAGAGCAGCAGAGCAAAGAAGAGTTTTTTAATTGACATGAAAAGCGGACCTTAGTATGGAAAGAGGTATTTGTTTAGATCTTTACACTGATGTACATATGCATACACACTTATTCACAGTCAAAGTGAGGCGCTACAAACAAAACTTCGTGATACAAGAAAAATCACAAAAACTTCAAAACTTCGACACAACTTTGGAGTCTTCGGCAAAATTTCCATTAGTTTTCATGAAAGTTTTCAAAGTTTTGATCAGATTTGTTTTAGAAATATTTTGGGTATGCAGTCTTGTAGTCCATTGAATAATAAAGGTGTAAGTTTGAGGTTGCTACAAATAACCCTTAATTTTTTTGTCAACGGTCTTGCGCATTTTCTTCCTTATGACGTACGCTTCTGCATGGAAGAAAATGGGCGAGACATTTCACAAAAACGGAAATTTGTTGCAACTTCAAACTAACACTTTATACAAAATTGCATACCTTCCACATACAGCTTTCGTGCTGCTTTGGTGTTGGGTTTGCTTTGACAGCTAAAATGAATGCATAGGTTTATATGAAGCTGTTCACATAGGCACCGCTGACGAAAAAGCAAAACGAAAGCTGGTTAACTCTCGCGGTTTTGCGTGCGTTGACAATCACTTGATGTAATGATTCACTTTTTCACTAAAAAACACAAAAAATTATGCGAAGGGAAAGCAAATAATGGCAGCGACGACAAACTTCCTCAATTTTAAAAATGCTTGAATGTTTTTTAGTTTTAAATTTCAACTTCAAAAACGAAAAAACATTCGCTGTCAGAGCATTCATTATAGCCATATATGTAATACTTCTATATTGCCAGTACACACAAAGTACATTCCCCAACATCAGAGTGCCGATATATTGTAAAAAGAAAGAGAGATCCGATAGCGAATGTACCCTAAATGACAATTATTTTTGTCAAAAACTCAGTAGCGGATCATAC
>JAPVRG010262797.1:1790-16939 GCA_029783565.1 Rhagoletis cerasi
GAAAAGTCTTACCACCTCCAATCGGACTCGAACCTGCGATCTCAGAACCAGAAGCAGTAGTCTTCACGCGACGCCACAGCCGATACTTGTGAGAGAAGCAATTATTTGCGTTTTAGTTTTGGCTTTGGCATTTCAAAGGCAGATGTCGCTGATCGCATAAGTTGTTCGAAATTGTCGAACTGGTAGCCCATCGCTTTAGCTCATACCAGTTCATGAACTGGTATGTATATTGACTAGTTTGACTTTTCACTGCAGGGTGATGATGCAGCGCAACCGGTGCACTAATACAAATGTAGAGCCGGTTTATCACAGCTGTGTCAACCAGTTTGAACTGATGCAAATCTGCATTTGAGCGGCTCCGAAAAAGGTGTGCGTGTACTTTCCTCGCATCTGATGCGACAATACTCATTGCGGCCATACCATTAGGGTAGAGTTTATTCACCAAATTAACTATGTAGTCTGTCCAAATGGATCAGCGGCTTTTGTTGTTATTGTAGTGTGTATATAAAAGTTATTATACAATGGCTATGGTTTTTTTTACACATTTTTCCATTCTTGAAGGCAACACAAATGTGTGGCGTAGGTACAATTATGTGTACAAATTGTTTGCGATTTATTTTTTGCAAATTATTCGCTTTTTTGTGTGTTTTTCGTATTTTCGCGGTTTTTTTCCTTTCATTGATGACACAATGTCAATTGTTGTTCTTGCCTTTACATTTGTAAATTTCGTTAAATTACTTAGTTGGCTTAATTTGCGTTTAGTTAGTAGCAATAAAAAGGAAATAGTTGTTGCGTTTAATCACTTTTATTTATGTATTTATTTCGTCAAGCATTGAAGTTAGCCGGTAATGTCAGCCGCAACCTAGTAATGATCGCTTTGCGTTGAGATTAACGGTTAATTGCGTTGATATGGGTTGGGTTCATACCAGTTGAAAACACTTACACTCGGACTGAGAAAGTGTCATTGTCATTGATAGCAGTGATAGTAATTTCGCTTATGTTGCCTCTGGATTATTTAGTTGAAGTCATCAGTTTGCCGTCAGCGCATAAAGTTCTTTCAGTCATTTGTTTGGTTTAACATTTCCGTTTGTGTATAGTGAGTGAGTAGTGCAGATAAGTTTGAAATATTAATTAGCGTGAAGTTTATTATGTAATGCACTGATTTTCGGTAAGTGATCGTCTGAAGTGATTGGTTATGGGCAAGACTCCGCCAGAAAATATGCGATATGCAAGTGCTCTCCCTGTTTCTTTGACATTTTGGGAAATGTCAGTCCTACGTAAGATACTTTCATCCCTAAAAGGATTTTGGAAAAATTATCAAAATGGCGCCAGCTACGGCATACTGAAAACCAGTGCAGTGTTTTTCTTTTAATTAATATCTCCGAAACTATGAAATTAATTTTAATTGGATTTACAGATTATTATAGCTAAAAACACTTAGTTTAAATTTGTATTAAAATAAAATAAAATTTCCAATTTTTTTTCAAAATTTTTACCCAAAAAAACAAACAAAAAATTTGAATTAATTTCTGGTTAATTTGGCCACTTTTTTAAATTTTTTAATTTACATGTAACGATTCTTTATATTCTCATCTTTCTTAAAAAAAAAGATAATTAATTAATAGTTCTCTAGATATTCCGATTTTAGTGGAAATAGTTACAGCCGCTCTGCGCTTATGGTATGTGAATTTGGCGGAGTCTTGCCCTCATGCCAAACGTTTTATGGTGAGCTTCTAAGCTTAATATTACCAGAATTTTTAGAAGTTTGAATAAATTTTCTGTAGTTCCGTAATAAAAATGTTTCCCCTTTCTACGAACATCTTGAAAACTAGGCAAAATCCAGTTAAATCCTATATACAAGTATGTTAGGTAAGGTTTAAAGAATTCTTACTAACAGGATGGACATTAGGGTGGTCCAAAAATGTATGGCAGAAAAGTAAAGTCAGAAATTTAATGCTCTCACCCCCTAGGATTATTCTATAAAAAATTATACCTCTGTTTTTTTATTTAAAAATAAAAATATATTTAGAGGTCGCTCAAAGCGCTCAAAGTTCCCCATGTATATTGTATGAAAAAAAAGACTTTTCGTAGAAATGGCATAGAATCCATGAAAATCAGAAGACTTCAGAGAATAATGCCCAATTTTTATTTAAACATTTTTTGAATGTGGAAAAAATAGTAAGAAATACTCTTCAATGCTTCTTTTAGTATTTTTGATTTTTTCGGGATTTTTCGGAGACCCTTAAAAAATAATTAAATTAAAAAAATTTAAATAAACAATTGGGCATTATTCTGCAGTCTTCTGAAGAGAAGCAGAGTTTTCAGATTGAAAAATTTTGATTTTCATGGATTCTATGCCATTTCTACGAAAAGTCTTATTTTCCCCATACAAAATACATGTGAAACTTTGAGGGGTATACTTTTTTTCGGTATAGAACAATCCTAGGGGGTGAGAGCATTAAATTTCCGACTTTACTTATTTTGGACCACCCTAATGGATATCCCCGATCAGTTTTTCGCTGAAGTTCATTTCTAAAAAAAAATTTTATTTTTCGGTATTTTGGTTAAACACAGAGGACCACAAATTGAAATAGAGCCTTACCATCTGTCAGTCCAGTTGATCCCCATGTTTTTTCGGTCGCTGATCACGATCCAGGTATCCACGTGGCCCCAGCACATCTGAATCAAGATCAAATAAAAGTAAAATTTCGTTTTTCAAAAGATATACTTTTTTCGCCCTGAATTCTGAAAGAGTGGGAATTTTATATCGATATATGTACGCTTTTGCTCGTAAGTCGAAATGATTTCAGGAGGTTATCTAGAGGTAATATGGAGATTGAAACATACAAAATTAAATTTAATTTTATTGTCCTGTGTCACTAAAGGCCTGGTTCTCCGGGGAATGTTGGTAAACACGAATTCTTTAATCACCTTCGTCAGAGAAAGCTTGTTGGTTTACGTCATCGTTGGAGTACCCCGTGTTGGTCAGGTTTCATGTTTTAACTAAGAAATCAGCCATCATCACACTAAAAAAAGTGAAAAAGACGGTTCTACTGTGGATCAGTGGGGCTCCACGCACTACGGCCATGCATGCAGCTCTAAAAGCTCTGAATTATATCACATGTAACTCGGAAACTGTAGTGAAGTGCCGCAGATCACTTAAAGTGATGGCAGAGCAGTTCACTCTTCACCTGGTAAGGCCGCACGGACATTAGGCAATGATATGGCTGACAAGCTTGCTAGGAAGGGCACTTTCGCCGTCTTGGAAGAGGTTGAGCATGAAAACGAAAAAATTCCTATAGAGGTAATCGTCCTCCTTCTTCTGCATGCTTTCGCTGAGTTTCTGTTTGGTAATTTGACCCAGCTTACAACCTATTTTACACCAAACTAGTGCCCCGCAAGTTATGATCGACCCCATGTCTGTGGTATATAATAAAAGATGGCATACAGTCCCTAGTTGCTTTCAAGAACTAATATCCATTTGTAATGACGCTATGTCTTTTTTGCTCTCTCCTGAACTCTTTTCCTTGGGTCGAATATACCTCAGTTCTTAAGTAGTACTTGGTTGAGAGATTCTCTTATGCCTCATCGGGCATTAGTAAAGAGAATTCAAGAATATTTATTTAGCTTTACTTTTCCTTGTTTTGTAGTGGCAGGAGAAAATTTTACACCAAAGAAGCTACATATATCCTACTCCTGGAGTTAAAATCTTTCCAAAATGTTTTGAGTATTGTGGAATACTTTTTCGTTTGTTTTGAAAAATGACGCGTCGATCCGGCTGTTCTAGCAGGAATCATATTTCTCTCCCGGCAAAGATTTGGAGAGATTTTCTTTTAAGATAAATTTAAGAAGGCGGAAGAAATCGCAATTAATTTTCGTAAATTTTTGCCAATGTTACTCGAATGACAGTGGCCGCTGTGGTGTAGTGGTAGGCAGTGCGCGCTTCCGCTCCAGAGGTCTGGGTTCAAGCCCTGGTCAAAGCAACATCGCAAAAAAATTTAGAAAAAAGGTTTTTTCTTAACAGCGGTCGCCCCTCGGCTGGCAATGGCAAACCTCCGAGGGTACTTCTGCCATGAAAAAGCTTCTGATAAAAATACAATCGCCGTTCGGATTCGGCGTAAAACTGTAGGTCCCTCCCCTTTGTGTGACAACATCAAGGCGCACGCCACAAATCGGAGGAGAAGCTCGGCCAAACACTAACATATGTGTAAGCGCCAATCTATTATTATTAGTATTCGAATGACAGTCACCTAACAGCCTAACAGTGATTTAGTAGCTTTAAAACGTTATTTCTCACTTCAAATATGGCTAAAAAATTTTACTGAAAACCCAACTAAAATCCGGCTTGACTTAAGTGAGCTTAAAAAGTTTTACTTGGGATTAAAACAAGTTTCCCTTCAAAAGTTTTATATTTTTGTTAAGCTGCTACATATTAAAAGGGCATCTTAAACTAATCCCATGGCTAGTTAATCATTAAAGTATTGTTTGGGAACACAATGTTTAGGTGCGATCGCAAACACCAAGCTCCTAAATGCATGCTATGTAATGCTGCATGTGCAAAAATTTCCTTCATTATGTTTATGAAATTTTTGAAGATGCACTTCTCAACTGCCATGTAATACAACTTTTTTAAGTTATAATTTTATGGCAGTTTAAAGTATGCTCGGCCTAGTCTGAGGTGGTAATTGATGATTACCATTGACCACAGTGTCTACCCACCATTTTTGCTTGAATAAATATTTTTTTTATATAAATACATACATGCATAAATACTGGTCTCCCCTTTCACTGAGTTATTCATGCAAAATGGCCTAACTTGATATACGTTGTTTCATCAAAATACCACATATATGTATGTTTGTATGCACATATTTTATATGCCCATATTGATAGTAATCTAAGCAACTCAAACGCGTGGATGAAAAAAGCTCACTACTCAAATTCTAAACCAACTTCACCAAGGCGAATTAATATAAGGTGATAGCAGGAGAACATAAACAAAAATTTACATGTATTTTGTTTTTGCTTTGGTGGCGTAAACTGTCAAAACCTGTAAGAGTGTGTGTGGAAATGCAAACAAAATTTTTTAATTTGACATTAGAAGCCGTGAGGCGTAACACATACACAAAATCAGCTGATCTAGTAACACCACATTATATAAATTCGCCTTGAACTTCACTATGCGAGTATCTTATTGGTGATCTAAACTCTTAACATTTCGCAAAGTATTTGTATATGAATATGTATGCACATTTTTTGTATATTCAAGGTCAAAATATTGCTTCCCTTTTGACGTATTCCAACCCTTAAAATCAAGTTTGTACTCCATCCGTAAGCTGGGAAATGTGAACTTTGCAACCCTCTTCAACTAAGTATTTTTGATATATGTATGTAAATAGGCACATGTGTATGAATTTTATAACAATAAAAGGCAAGCTGTTATGACGAACGCTGTACCTTCATTGAACTAAAATTATTCAAATTTTCGGCTATAGCATTTTTATGTCGATACTCGTACTTATAAAAAAATATGTATTATTAGTAGTGAAAGGAAACATATCGAATATCATTGCAATACTATCAGACTGATCGCTTCTACTTTACCTTTCTTATTATATGCATTATTTTATGTCTGTACATTTGTACATATTTTATCGAAATTTGATAAAATTTAGTCTTCCTTAGTCTTTAGTACTTCTAGTTTATTTCGGAGTTTCCTGCTTTCAATAATTAATAAAGAACCTTCTTAGATTGATAGTTATCTATAAAATTTCTTTATTTGTGACCACAAAAAAAGTGTCACAAATTACAAAATTTGATCAACACCCAGCGAAAACAAGTGGTAAAAATAAAACTGCATCATACACTAGGGTACTTGAAATATACTTGTTTTTACTGCCCAAAGCATAGTCGACTACGAGGTAGCACTAAGTGCGCTGATGATTTCAAGTGCACAGCAAATGCTATTAAATTAAAATACGTAGAATGTTATTAAATATATGTAAGCATATCGATAAGAGGACAAAAATATATATATGTAGGCTTTTCTTATCTTATTTACTTTAACTTTGAAGAGTTTTTACTTAAAGAAAAAAGTAACACATTTTTTTTAAATAGTCTTTTCGGTTTTTCCATGTGGGCGATTTTAGTTGCTTGAACGATTGTAAGAAATTCGATTCAAACTAAACATTTGAAAACACATTCACATTTGCTGGCTGAGTGTGAAAAGGAGCTTGATATTATTTGTTAGCTTACAGAAGGTCCTTGGTTCGAACGCCGTCAGAAGCGGCATGTCAAAATGATAAAGCGTCTAGAAAGCGCAGAACGAAATCGTATTGAAACGAAATCGTATTGAAGCGAAAAAATCGCCTGATAAAATCCGTTTGGAATAATTATAAGTTGGCTTGGCGCCAAATGATGTTTACTTTACACTGAGAAAATAGTTTAGTTACGTCAACTAAATATGTTTCTCTCAACACAGGATTTGGCTATAGTTACCAGATCTTGTGCTGAGAGAAATATATTTAGCTGGCTATTTTCTCAGCGCAACTTAAGACTGCGCTAGTTAAAGAAATCAATATAAATTTTTGGTAGCTCTTTATATTAATTCTATAACCCGTTATTATGTGCTACACTGAAAAAAGAGTTTATTTACTTCAACTTTGTTTCACTCAACACATGATTTGGTAATAGTTACATTGTTTGGTTATAGTTACCAAATCTTGTGTTGAGAGAAATATATTTAGCTGACTCTTTAGATATTTATTCAAAATTAAAAACAATTTCAAGATCTTGTTGTTGTACTTACATGTTTTAAAACTTTCATATTGTTAGTAAAACTCCATTCTCTTTTATTTATAATGTTAATAATATATTAGTAAAAGTTATTATTGTTACTTGCATTGCTATACGTAACGGTTTTAAATGCTTGCTTGATTGAAATAGCGGAAAAATTTTTGTATATTAGTGGAGGAAAGCCATGCAAAGTGATCCACGAAAATTTTGCTATGTTGGGGATTTTTGGAGAAAAAAAAGAAATATATCATTGTAAAGTACTTATAACCACAATTATACATATTTAAAAAAATTGATATTTGTCAATGTTATTGACCATTTTAGAGCATGACAAAATCAAAAAATTTATTTCTTATAAACTTTCATAGCGGAACGAAATTCGTAATCAGTTTAGAAAAACGTTAACACTTCCTCATACAAAAGCAACGTTGTCAAGTTGTTATAAATAATTATTTTTCCACAAACTTTTCTTAAAAATAAAACTTTTTTGTCTACAAAAATATGTATGTCTCCGAAATTCATAATAGCGACAGCAATATTTTTATAGATCACATAATAGCGTGAATAATAATAAAAAAATTGTATTTGCTGAAAAAAAAAATATTTGGGCTATTCCCAACGGTTTCGTAAGCGTCGTATTGTTGTATGTCGTGAGCTTTAAACGGTTGAGTAAATGTTTAGAGGACTTGAAACCACAACCAACTGTTTTTAACTATGTGTAAATTTAATATATGACTCTTATGATACCTTACGACACGTGTAAATATATTTTTAGCCACTTAAATTTTACATCATACAACAATAAGACACTTTTATTTCGCTATCTTTACGAGTTGAGACGAAACAATTCTTCGGAAAAATTTTCAATAGTAAGGACTAATATAAGAATTCTTTCAAAATCTTTACTAACCAGCATGAGGATTGTAAGTACTTCAGAATGACAAACTTTTTTTTAAATCCGTGGCCGTGACCTCGAAAATTTTCAAGGACCACTTCTCGTAGCTTTACTCAGTATGAAAATTTGTTCTTATTTTGTTAATAAAAAATGCATATCGTATTTTTGTATGTACGAGTATATGAAAAAATGCAACATTCTTGGAGCTCTGCTGAAGAACTATGTACTACTTGCTTATTATTATGTGACAACCATTTTGCAAAAATATTGTAGATAAATGCATATTCTCTCGTTAACGCATGACCGTGAAACAGAAGAATAAAAAAAATTAAAAAACAAATAAAAGAATCTAAATTGAAGAAAATTAGAAAATGAAGAAAAGAATTAAATATTTTGTTCTAAATTACATTAATTATGTTGAGCTTATTTTTCATATTAATTGATATTGGTTAATGATTACAAGTGTTAAAGAAAGTTTTTATAAAGATTATTAAGATCATATGCATATATTTCTTATATTTGGTGTTAGTTTTATTTTCAAAAAGTGTAAATATAAATTAGCTTTATATTGTTCTTCAATGTTTACATAATTTTTATGGGTTTTATCTCTACATTTGTATTATTTCGCATGCCATAGAAAACGGGTTTCAAACGCTATGTGTAGCATCGCATTGTATTTTATTATGCAATTTATTTTATTTTATTACTTACAAAATATTTGGAAAATTCACACCTTTTCCTTTTGCCAGGTTAGCATTAGTGATTTATGCATAAAAAAGTGCTTAGGAATGTTGTAGTTATATTACTTGTATAGTTGAAGTGGAAATGTGTATTTGTATCAAAAGATTGGTATTGTTAATACATACTCATGTTTTATTGATATAAGCACAATTATGGAAATTCCTTCTTCTCCGTCATTTTTCAAACTAACCTTGTAAAATTTCGAAAGCTTATCCATTCACCACTGTCAATCAACATATTATTTACAACCCATTCGGCTTTTGTGACTTCCGCTTTTTGGTCGACGAAGACGTTATCGGAACAAGTGTGCAAATAGCATTCCAAGGAGTTTGCAACATTAGAGGTTTAAATAACTTCTGCTGATGCTTACTTTTCATTCGTCTGCCTACTTAGCGCTTACATAGAATTTGCAACTGCTGTTTGAAGTAATTTATCGAAGACGCAAGTTTCCGACAGTACACAATGATATTGGCCCCAAGGTGTCGAATAGTTAACCTAATTTATACTACTACATATGGTTGTTTCCTGAAAAGTGTCAACCAAGAGCAAAAAATTTAAATTGCACCTAGGCCACTAAATAGGTGAATTTTCCATCTATCTTGGCCAAAATTTTAAACGAATTGGTTAACTGCTTCTTAAAAAATTAAAATTTTTCCGACTACCATCTAAAACTTTTTCTAATTTAGTAGTTATAACTTTCGAAATTCATCTACCATTTTGCTACAGTAATAAGAAAATAATTACCTATATAAAGGTCGAGTATAAAGTTAGTCCTGTGTGGTTTACAACTAATGCAATTTCAAAGTACTCTAGTAAAGGTATAAAGTGGATGCAAATGTAGTGTTTTTTTCTTCAAGCGTTCCGACGCAAAACATAAAGCCTGTTCCAAGTGTTCACGATTTGCAGGTTTTTACCCGAAGTCGTTCCCGGTGGCTGCCTTCCATAAAGTTTATTAAGGGCAAAAAACAGCTTTTCGTGCAAGTCGTAAATATCGTGAAGCACCTGGAACAGAACTATACTTTTTAATTAAAAAAATAAGTATTTACGTTGGCATTTTCGCTCAATTTTTGTTTACAAAAGCCAGTATTGGTTCCTTTTGCCGGTCGCATAATGTTTTTTGTTCAAAAGTCCGTAGGATTGTCGAATGTCAGTATATTGAAAACTGTATCGTCCGAACGGAAAAATTATTTTTCATGAGATTAATTATACATATCGTAATATAGAAAAGCCCTAACTCACAACCCTCACTCAAATAGAGTTTGAAAGTTTAATAAAAAGTAGAGCTCCCCAGTTTAGAATTTCGTCGAAACACTGATTTTTTTACACATAATATTTAATTTAATGCTGTAGTATTCGTTGTCCCTATACTAAATATGAGATGGATTGTGAGTTATCTGACCGCTCTTGGATGAATTTGAATTCCAAATGAAAGTGAGTTATGGCCTTTCTATATTAAGGTAACGATATGTGCTTTCATGTAAATATATACTAACGCGTGCTTATCAAATAATGAATTAAACAAATGATACCAATGAGTATTCAAAACCATTGCATATCTCTGGATAAAAATAAAACAAAAAATACCAGCGCTTCAAACATTGCATACTTTTTCTTGCAAAAAATGGGCACCATATTCTTGTCAGACGTCCGGCGATAACTGAGCAACGCATAATTTAAGTTACACTTGCTTTATCAGATTGAGTTTTCCAATTACCTATTTTCGTTTTGGTGTACACTATGTGCGTATATTGTACATTTCTCTGTATTATATTACACAATTTTAATAAAATATGAGCAGAGTATTTATTATATGTAGGAAAAATGTATATTTTTACTCAGAGGAAAAAATCGGAACGTCCGAACAAATTTAATCCGATTTTTGTCCAATAATAAACATCGCTAGAACAATATAGTTGGTGCAGTGATTATCTCTGTTTTCTCCTTTATTAACCATACATACAAACTTTTTTGTAGCATAAACCAATTCGCTGAATTCTAAGCAAAACTTCAGTCATCTCAAACATGAGGTACGTTTTAGGACCGTCCGAACAGCAAATTTAGGCCTCCCTAAAGTGTCTATGTACAATTTATGGACAATATTTTTAACTGCGTTTGATAGATGACTATGAAGGCTGTTCATGACAGAAGAAAAATTTCTGATCCAAAGCCTACTATAAATTTTATACTGAAAAGAGTGTGCCAGGATGTAACGTCCGTCTGAGGAGACGAAAACAACTTTTCCATTGTTCAATAATAATTTGTATCCATTATAATCGTTATGTCTCTGAACGAAACATGTTTGGGCGTAAATTGGTAACGGGTATAAGAAGTAAGGGCAATCTAAGACTCCGTTTTCTCGTTAAAAGTGAGGATCTTAAAGTCTAAAAATTTCTCAATTTGAAAACACACTATTGAGGCTGTAAATTTGTACGTATGAGAAAAATTAAGAAAATTTACAAACACGAAAAAATTGTAAATGTTTTATTAAACTTAATGCTCTATCTATAAAAAGAAAGACTTCAGAAGATGAAAAACAGAAATCAAAATAACAAAAAACTACTGCGACATTGTTCTGTATTGCGAGATAATCTGATACTGATGGAAATTTGTTGTGCGATGAAATTTTAAGTATAAAGCCTATGCATCTCGAAAACAGTCAGGCAACACCTATCTAAGCATTGAAATCTATCAAAAAGCACAATCTTCAAGAGTTATATCCCATCACATGGATATCGCTGTGTATTCTGTTAACTATACCAGTGAGTGTTGCAAATGGAATTGCAGGAAATCTAGACAAAAAACCAAGGAAAATTCGGTTTCAGTAGTTTTTCTTTGTATTATCTCACTAAAAATAGGGGAAAAAATACAAAATAAATCATTTTTTTATTACCAAATAGAAAAGGGCGCCAGTGCATAATTTGCCCGGGAGCCTAATAGGTTAAGGCCGCACCTGGAGGCACCTACAGTTTTACGCCGCCTCCGAACGGCAAATGGAATTTGTGGAGTAGAAATACACTCGGAGGTTTGCCTATGCCTGTGGATGGGTGATCGCTGTTTGGAAAAAAAACTTTTTCTATAACTTTTTTGGGATGCTGCTTTTCCCTGGGAACGAACCTTAATCCTACGGAGTGGTTGTACGCACCCCGCTACAGCGACCGGCCTTGTATGTATGTATGCACGTGTGTAGATATGTTTTTACCTGGGTAAAATCTTGCAATCAATTATTAACCAACTTTCCGATGAGCTAGAGACTTGACGCTTCAAACTTAGTTCGCAATCCGATGACAATGCAATATGAAAGATGAATTAATCCGCTAGGTGAGGAAGGTGTCGGAGATATTTGAAACCCCCATATTTGAAGTCCGATTTGATTCATATTTATATATAACTCCAAAAAAAATTTAGCCGGTAGGTGGCGCGAGGGTGGAAATATTTCAAAAAAATTCATATCTGGTCTGATTTAGTTTATATTTATAAAATATATTACGTACATGAAAAGGAATAGCTACACAAAAATTTTGCCGATAGCTGGCGCAGGAGTCGAGATATATATGGCCCGTTTTGGTTCATATTTACATAGAAAGCTTGTTTTAAAAATATTTTTTTTTTACTATTAACTTGTTTCAAATTTAAGAAATGAGTAACAGTAGCGAAAACTCTCGGACGACAGTGAGGTGGGGGAAAATATTGAAAAAAAAAAATTAAATATGACAAAGATACCAAGAACTACGGTTTCTAAATCGCTCTGTTCAACAGGATTCCATTTTTTGGCTATAGACTAAACTTTAATTCCACAAAAATTTACGATGTACATAGACTGTAAATATTTCAAGGTATGTATCTATTTTAGGTCTATCTATTTGTCGTTGCGTCACCTTGTTGCTGTCCTTAAATGGCGCACCTGAAAATCGTCGCTAATTGTTAGGCAATAAGTGTTTCTTACATACTTATTTATGAGTATCGAGTACCTGCAGTGATTAGAATTATCTCAACTAAAGTATTTGGCTTTTTAATAACAGCCATTTTTTTCTACTCAAAAGCCCTTGATGAGTGTCTAAAAGTTGCTAGCTGGCATAACCAGTATGAGCTGCTTACGTCGTTGGAGATATTTATCTCGTTGCCGGTTGTCAGTTATGCCGATTTCATTTTCGATTTGAGTTTATCTTATCATTATCAATTGGGTTTAAATAAAAAAAAAACTTATAAAATAAACACGACATAAATTAATTGCCTTTATATGTGTAGTTTATATATTTCTGCGGACTCTTTTTTTAATCATCTCGAATTGCATATATTTGACCACATCCATACATACATATGTACTACATACATACATATGCTGTGAAAAATTACCAATTGATAAAATATCCAATTTGTGGTTAGCTTGTTTGCGGGATTTTGATAAATGCCTCACTTTAAATTAGCTATGACAAAACCAACTTAAATGAGTTGTTAATTCAAACAGGAGTCATGCAGACGTAATCAGATGTTTGTTTTCTTTAAAAAAGTTTCTATTTAAATATTCTCATACAAAATTACTTTGAATACATTTTTTCCTGCACTTCACGGATGCCTTTTCGAATTCAGGACAAATAAAAAGAAGATCGAAATTTTATATTATCATTTTGATGTTATGTCTGATGGAATTCGAATATGGGACTACCTACAACAGAATATGTAAACAAATAAACAAATATATAATGATAAATAAAGTAAATAAATAAACATGTAAAAAATGAAAAAAAATAACGTTAATTTTTTCTTATTGATATTTTATGTCCAAAAGAAGTTAGTTACAAGTTAGTTGACGCAGGGGTATCCAGGGGCCTGTAACACAAGCACTACAAGTTCAACTAGTGTACAAATAAATTAAACATCTTTAGATATTCTGTAACGCGAAGTCACTTGTAGTTACAAGCGGCGCCCTTGTAATTACTGAATTGAAGTCTCTTTCCGTAACACAACGAACACACTTCCACAGTTGTGTAACGGATTTGCCAACAATTGTAAAAAAAATTCTACCTATCTCAAACGCTGGGTAGATTCAGTTTAGTGAAGTATTCCGCCATGAGCATACCATTTTGCTGTGGATATATGGTCAAGTGATTCCAAAAGTCACAACGAAAATGTTCCTGCAATGTATCGATATCGGGAGAGATGAAAAATTTGTGGAAAGGTTCAGACTGGATCGAGAACAGTGTGAAGCCCTGCTTGAAGATATAGGTCCAGCAATTATTAATGAGACAACTTCGATAACTTGATAAACTTCTCAAAAATTTATAATACAGAAATTTTACACTTCGATAGCATTCGATAAATTTTGATAACTCTAAAATTAAGATAACTCCATAAATTTTGAAAACTCGATAAAACAAAACCCCATAAATTTTGATAACTCGATAAACTTCTATAACCAAATGCATTTTCCATAGCTCGATCAATTTTGATGTATCGTTAACTGTCGATAAATTTCGATATCTCTCGAATATAATTCATGGTTCCATACACTCAATAACTTGATAAACTTGGATAACACGATAAATTTCGATAACTTGATAAATTATGATAAGTTGATAACTATCATAAATTTCGATAACTCGATAGTTCCATATGTTTCAGTAGCTTAATCAATTTTGATAACACGATAAATTTTGATAATTCGGTGCATCTTAATACCGATCGATAAATTTCCATAGGTCAATCAATTTAGATAACTCAAAAAATTTCGATAATTCGAAAAATATCGATAAATTTTGATAACTAGATACATGTAATTTCAGTAGTTCCATAAATTTCGAAAATTAAATTTTGATAACTCGAAAAATTTCGATGATCTTCGATAATTCAATAAAGTTCCAAAAATACTCAGCCGATACATATCGTTAGACATTGATAGATATTGACAAATGGCAAGCATCGCTAAATGATACATCAATCTGAAACTGCAATAACGCCATAAAATGTCGAAAAGCATCAACATTGTTACTGATGCGTGATTTGTTCTTCCCCTGTGCATCTACTTCGTGTTACCGACGTTTATGAAAGTAGTAGGTCGGCGTTTTTGAACACAAAAACGGCAAAGCAATTGACGTTTTCAAAGGCAACCTAAGTAAATTGTCTTGCAGAAACGACATTTACAAGTGTAGAATATTTCACTTGTAGCTACAAGTGAATACAAAAATATTCAGGGCATTCGTCTAAACGCGTAAATGCCTTGTAACCCCGTAAACCTCGTAAACTTTCTTAATTTTGTATTGAAAACCGGTTTATTTTCGATTTACGCGGTTACGAGGCATTTACGCGTTTAGACGAATACCCTGATTGTGTTACAAAAAATTGTAGAACTTGTAGGCACAAGCGAATCGCTAATAACTTGTAGACTTCCTGCATTTGTTATTATTGTGTTACAGGCCCCAGGTCTGACTTTTTTTCGGCCATCGTCCCACAAAAGTAGTTAGCTCTTTTCGAATAAAATATACAGTTAATAGTTAGCACTAGTGTTCGTGTAAACAGACTAACGGCCTTATTATGTATCACGAACGATAGGCAACACGAACGATTCGTCTGCAGACGACAACGTCTCTGAGTGCGATTTTATTACTCTATCCTTCGTCTTCGTCTTGCTTCTGATCGATTACGTTACAATGATCTCGGTTACGTTCAAACCGGCTAGAATGATGCCGCCGGACTAATTTTTGAAGCATTCTTCTGCAGACGA
>JAPVRG010262878.1:2486-14652 GCA_029783565.1 Rhagoletis cerasi
TTGTAATTTAGCAAGCATTATCCTTCTGTCAATTGTTTCGAAAGCTCTTTTAAGGTCAATGAAAACGGCAACTATACTTTTCTTTACATTAAGGTCTTCCTTCCAGCTAGATATGACATAGTTTAGCGCCGTTTCACATGAGTGCCCTTCTCTGAAACCCGATTGCTCTTTAATAAGTATCTTATTGCTTTCCAAATAATTGACAAGTTGATTTTTTACTACTATTTCGAGAATTTTTTCGATGTTCGGTAAGGTATTAGTTCTTCTGCCATTATCGTGTTTTTGACCTTCTTTATTGGGACTATTGTTGATATTTTCCATGGGTCCGGCACTACTCCCGCGTTCATGGATTTGTTTATAATATCTGCATAGAAAAACCCCATGTATGCCACCGAGTCTTTAATTACGCCTTCCGCCAGTAAGTTAATACCTCCAGTTTTGTTCTTAAACCTTTTTACTATATGTGAAACGTCCTCAACCGTGATTTCTTCGAACTTCAAACATGTCTCAATTCTATCACGAGAGTCGTCATAATTGTCTATGGCTTCGATATAGTAGGACCAGCTGTCTTTGTTGCGGCACATTTTATTTATACAGCTTTAATGTGTACAAACTGATAAGATAATGGAGTTCAATAAAGAGCAACCGGTAATAAATGTAGATGGAACTCAATCTAGGGTATGTTTATGTTCGATATGAGTACCTAGATAAATTATAGTTCTGGGCGTTCGGTAGCCATAGATAAATCGGTAACAGCGCACCAACAAATATGCATATGTATGAATTTAATAATAATTTACTAATATTAAGCATACACACTTATTTACATGTAAAAACATACCTTTCAACCAAGGCTTTGCTTTTCAACAACGTTATTTTTCCAACAGTAGAAACCGTCGAATGTTCAACTCTTAAGGTTCGAAGGACAAAAGCACGGTTGAGTCAGCACAATGCTTAATTCGTGAAAATTGTTAACATAATTTCTATGTAATGTGTTGGCTGCTTGCATGGGATTTAAGGGGAATAGAATTTGGATTTTACAGAAATCTCACAAATATTGTTTATTTAACACACTTTACTTCAATCGCAACGCCGCACAGTCGCCAGGCGAAAATTGTACGCCTGTAGATACTTTAAACTGGTTTTATTGAATTAGCTATTTTATTTTCAACTGGTTAATCTTTCACAGCACAACTATGTACTTCTTGTATGCTGCTTGGTGGAACGCCCACGCGCCACAAGCGCCTCTATGCCGCCAGACAACGCAACTTTATTTTAGCGTTGGAAAAAGGCGTTAACGCGACAAATTAGTAAAAGAAACTGGTTTTTGGCCCTAGCTGCAGAAAATTTAATAGTTTGCATTAAAATTTAGCATAAATCTTGTAGGTTTTGACTGCATTTACAATTGGGATTTCATTTTAAGCTGCACTTGTGCAATATAGCACACGTAAATAGTATTCAACTAACAACAATTAGCCAAAATGCACAAACAAAAGGCAAACGTCGGCGGCGCAGTCAACGTCAGAGACGCAGAATGGCTCCGCAGCGCCGGCTAGAGTCAGACACAGTACAAATAGAACCCATTACACCGGTTAAACGCTGTTATTTTTTGCTAAGCTTCACGACTTTACAATAAAAATTTACACGAAATGTATTACACGATATTTTAATTGAACTTTTCAATCAAAAAAACTAGCATTTCTTTAATAATTCGCATGTAAACAAATCGATTTTTGTTAGCTGTCAAAAACAGGCGTTCGCGCACACAAACACACGAACTGTGTATGGTAGGACGATGCTAATTGGAAAAGCCGCCTCACTCCAATCAGCAATACTTGATTTGCTTGTTTTTAACACCCACGTACATATTTTGACGCGATTTTTTCACTTTTCGGCACAACATTTACATTAGATGCACATTTCAAACACTTTTACACAGTTTTAATACTAATATTTTATAGAAAACACGAATATTTCACGGAGAACAAACGAAAAACGTATAAAAATTCACGACGCGCTTGTCAACTGAAAAAAAGTGACAGTTGTTGGGAATACATGCCCTTATCTGCTTGCTGTGACATTTTATAGTGGCGTCGCAAAGGCAATTGCCATAAGTGCGAGTGAGATGCACAGATGCGCATGCCAATTGTCAGTGGCTTTCAAACTGTTTATTGGCAGAGAATTCAGCAGCTGTGCGCATGTAAACATTTGATGGGGGAAAATTCTTTTTGCTGCAAATTCACTGAAAGCATTAAATAAAAAACAATGAAGAAACCACGAAAATTTTTATTTTTTAAATAGCAAAACTATGAATTCTATACACTTCAAAATTTGAAACTCTCTAGTAAATGAACTATTTTCAACCCGCTTAAAAGCGTTGCCACCTTGTGTTTCTCAAGGCATAAATTTGGATTTTAATTTTGATCTAATGAATATTTTTTATAAGGGCATGTAATTCGCAAAGTCAAGATTACGAAAGGATAGTCTCATGGGAGAGATTACCCGAAAGGGGCTTCATGTAGGAGAGCAGGGTATTAACTAGTATTCGGACAATACTAGCAACTAAATGATACGGATGCATATAAGAAACGAATTATGCTGCTTTGGGAAAGCGGACATCCACCCGGTATGGGCTAAATTTGCGTAAACCGTCACGCGTCAACCAGACGAAGTAGTACAAATCGTCGCCTGGGTAAAAGATTGTCGTAAGCGCATAGGAAACGTGAATGACATACGACAATCTTTTACCCAGGCGACGAAATGAAAACCAATCTAATCAGCTGTTCTAGCAATACTGTGCGCTGATATAGTTCGAGACTTTTTCTGGACCATTTCGAGACAAGTTCGGAGCCAGTTGGGGACTAGTTAAGGACTAGTTTAGGACTTTAGTTCGGGACTAGTGCGGAAACACTTGGAGCCTAGTTCGGGAACAGTTATAGGGGACTAGTTCCGGACCATATCGGAATTAGTTCGGGGCCGCTTCGGGACAATTTCAGGACTAGTTCCGGACTAGGACGGTACTTTGTCTGAATCGTTTCGGGACTACTTCAGGACTAGATGGGGACAATTTCGGCACCATTTCGGGTATAGTTACCGATCAGTTGGGGACTAATTCAGAATTTTTTCGGGACCATTTCAGCACTAGTTTAGGACCAGTTCGATAAATGCTTTGTCGAGGCGTACGCAGATGTTTACAAATTTCGTTAGTGATTTTATTCGCAAGTTCGATTTGCGACTGATCGTGCATTCATCGTGGACTAGTCCCATTTTATGCGGGGGTTTGCATCAAGTACTTTTACTCTTCAATATGATTATATTTCTTTGCCCAAAGTCTTTGTGACTTGGAATAAAATAGAGACTATATATAAAGCTTTGTTTAAAAACAATCTTACACATACTTTTGTACAAATTCCCAAAACTTTTTGGGGGCTTTAATTATTTTTTCCAGGTTCCATTTTATAAAAAGATACCATAAAGCAATAAAATTCAATGATGAACTCACCTTTAAGCAAATCCACCACAAAATATGCACAAATCCTGAAAAAATAAGCGTAAAAATTGCGTTAATAAACTCATTTTGGTTTAAAATAATTGGTGTAATTAATGAATGACGCAGACAACTTTTGATTCAAGTTTTGTTCATACATTTTTTTTTGGGGACTTAAAATATGCACATTAGACCGTGCCAGAAAAAAAAGTTCGCTGTACACTCTTGAGTTGAAAGTATTTTTGCAAGGCAATTACAGCCGCATCTTAAAGTATGATATATCCATGTTTTTGTATTGATAAGACAATTTTTTTTTGTTCCAAAGTTCATTGGCCCCAAGTAACCCGTTCGAGTACTTACCCACCTGATCTCAGTTTTTATTACCCTAACATACCACGCTAATATCAGAAAGTTAAAGCTAACCAAATATCATTAAACTTTTGCAAAGAGGAACTGTTTAAAAAAAATGTTTACTGCCGAAGTTAGGTGTCAGCCAAAAATATAAAAAGTTGACTGCTGTGTTCGGCCAAAAAATTTTGTTTTTCGAAATTGCCTTCCGAAATTTTCCTGGTTTTTTTAAGGTAATTTGCGAAACTTTTCTAGAAGTATAGTTTGCCTTCGTGATTTTCGGTATTTGCTTGGGTTTCTTTCGGGGTCGTTTAGAATTGCATTTTTTTTTTTGGTTTTTCGTGGGTTTCACAATTTTTCGGAATTCTTCACGCCTGATTTTTCGGGAGTTTTCGGGATTTTTTCGAGAATTTTCGATATTCATTTAAAATTTTTTTCGGGACCTTTCAAGTTTCATTGTGTTTTATCTTTTGGGATTTCTTCAGGAACCTTTAGATAATCGTTTGACAAAATTTTGGCGACGTGACTTCTCGTTTTTTCGAGACTTTGAGATTTTCTTGGATTTTTTTCGGAACTCTTTTCAGATTTCTTGATACTCTATTTCTCGTTAGCTTTTGGGGGTATTTTAGGACTCTTCGGGATTCTTTTAGAACTTGCACGGAATCGTCGAGATTTGTTTCTGTTGGTTGTGCATTCGTGGTTTTTTGTTTTTTTTTCGAGATTTCCTTGGGACTTTTTCTCATCAACGTGGGATTTTTCGAGATTTTTAGTGTTTTATTTTTCGAAATGTTTCGCGTTTCTTAGTGTTTAATTTTTCGGGAATTATTTTGGAATTTTTTTTAGGATTTTTTCTGAATTTTTCAAGATTTGCAGGAAAATTATATCTAAGAAATTCTTAATTTATTAGACTTTTTAAGATTTTCTAAGAGTTTTTTCGGCTACGTTCAGGATTTTTTCGGCATTAATTGTGTTAAGATTTTTCAAAAATTTTTCGCGGTTCTTAATGTGACATTTTTTGGTTTTTTTCTCAGATTTTTTCGGGCCTTTTCCAGATTCTGTTGTTTGGCAAAGTTTACTTTCGTGATCTTTTGCTGTTTGGAGTTTTTTTGTTTTTTTTTTTGGGTCCGTTTGAGATTTTTTATGTCTTATTTTTCGAAATGTTTCGTGATTCTTCATGTTTAATTTTTTGGGAACTTTTATGCATTTTTAATTTGAGATCCTTAGATTTTTCTTTTTTTATAGACTTTTTGAGATTTTCTAAGAGCTTTTTCGGCTACGTTCAGAACTAACTGTGTTTGACTGTTTAAATTTTTTTTCGTGATTCTCATATTTTTTTTGAATTTTTTTTTAGGTTTTTTCGAGATTTTACCGGATTCTTTTGTGCTTCGAAGTTTGCCTTTGTAATTTTTCGCTGTTTCTTGAGTGTTTTTCTGGGGTTTTTGGTCGGGGCCGGTCAGGATTCTTATTTTTAGAAATTTTTCGGCGCTATTAGAGATTCATCTAAGGTTTCTCGGAATCTTTTGGAAGGTAAAAAAAGGTAAGCTGTAAACATTTTTAGTACATGGTATAAAAACAGTGAACTTTGGGGTAAATACAAATTTTTAATGAATTTTTACAATTGTTGAACAGGAACTTTGTAAAATACTATCATAGATAAAATTCATTTATGACAGGGTTACCGAAAATAAAAGTTTTTTTTTCAACGGTTAACTGTTGGAAAGAATAACTGCTATTTTCGGTCACTGATTTATTACCGACTTTTTATTTATGTATATTTGTATGCATGCGCATAATAATAATAATAGTTTGGCGCTTTGGAGCTTCTCCTCCGATTTGTGGTGTGCGCTTTAATGTTGTCACACAAAGGGGGGGGGGGGACCTACAGTTTTACGCCGACTCCGAACTGCGACTATATTTTTATGAGAAGCTTTTTCATGGCAGAAATACACTCGGAGGTTTGCCATTGCCTGCCGAGGGGCGACCGCTGTTAAGAAAAAACCTTATTTCTAGAATTTTTTTGCGATGTTGCTCGGATGAGGGCTTGAACCCAGGCCCCCCGGAGTGGTAGTGCGCACTTCTAACCACTACGCCACAGCGGCCGCATGCACATGCTATTTTAATAAATTTAGGGTTTATTTAGATTTCAATGTTAAAATTGGAAAATTAAAAAAAAAGTTAAAAAAATCTGTTTAAAGTTAATTGAGTGTGAAAGTTTAATTTAACTAAATAGTAATTATAACAGATAATTGCTTTGCAACAGTTAGATTGTTATCAATAGCGCTTTCGCAAATTATTTAAGCCACTTGATGCATAAAAAAGGTTCAAATCACTTGACCAACAACAACAACAACTTACATGCATATACATATATACAAAAGTACATAGTATGTAGATTGGTTTGTGCATACCGTTTGCGCAAAACCACTTGCCTTTGTTAGCTTATCGCAAATGTAATTAAATGCGCGCCGCAGTTGTGGCCAAAAGTAAGAGTAAGTACTCGTATTGCATATTTTTTTTAGCGCATTATATGCCAGGTGAAAATTATTTTTTTTGTGGGTTAACATTTGACTGTCAAATGAACTGTCGAATAGGCAGCTTCTTGTCAGAGGAGTGTTTATGGTTAAATGACACGATCCTTATTGTAAAATGTAGTCTGAATTGTAATATGCGTATATGTATATTAATGAAACTGAACCATCGATATACATATGTATATACCTACATATCTATGTATGTTTATGCATACATTCATGTATCAAAAAACATACTGACCGATTTTTATCAGCTTATGCATAAAACAATTAAAAATATATTTACCCTTTTTTCTGGCTATTGTTTACTACCACAAACATACACACATACACATGTTATACTTATTAACCTAAAAACACATTCGCTTATTGAGTATTTTGTTGTTTATAAATTTCGAGTGGTAAAGGAAGTTAATACATACTGCATTGCTTGTTTTTTGTTTTTTTGCTTTTCATTTATTTAATTCTGACAAATTGTTTTTAATTGTTTCTGTCAGCATTGTGTGCGATATATTCAAGTGTTTGTTGTTCTTGTTGATAAGGGCACTTGTTTTTAATTTACATATACATACATATGTGAACAGTGTTGGCAAAATGTTAATCAGATTAATGATTAAAAATTAACTATTAAAAAGTTAATCATCAATACCATTAATGACTAAAATTTTTAATATGAATTAGTAATCGTTAATCCCAATTAAAAAGAAATTCCATTGAATTGTGTAGTTTGTCCGAATTTAAAATTAAACACCAGTTACAATTACTATTTTCTTTATTCCAAACAAAATTAAGTGCAATGTAGAATAACAATATGGATACGAAATGAAAGAGAAAATCCTGTAGAATTGAACAAAGTTAAATTTTTTGGTCAACAGCGACTAATAGATATTGAAAATGTCCTTTTAAATTTGTATTTTTGATTATTCTTGAATTTGAAATTTGTATTTTTGATTATTCTTGAATTTAAAATGACATTTTCGTCCTTTTGAACCAGAAAAAAAATTTTTAATCTAAATAATTTTCTTTCATTTTGTAGCCACATACTACATATATATTGCACTAAATTTTTTGAATTATCATAGTCCTGAATTTTCAAAGTCCTTTTAAAAAACTGACGTCAAAGAGAACAACTAAAAATGCAAATTTTTTTCAAGGTCAAGGTCACAAAATTTTTTCTTTTAATTTTTCAGCCAAACGGTAAGGTTTATCATAAAAATAGGTTGAACAAAAGTGTAGATCAAGCAATTATCAACAACGATTTGGCCTTAAAGAACGAGGTTCGGCCGTTCTCTACTTCAAAGGCAAAAAATTCTTTAAGTTGGATATTTACATACTCTTTTCCCGACCCACCTTACCTGAGGGGTAGTGAAAAATAATAATAAATAATGAAACAAAAAGAGTAACAGCCACCCTATTGTCTAATTTTCGACACCAATTTCATGTTAGTTTTACACCCTTCAAATACATATATACACATATATCTGTGTTCACAAGCAATAACCGCCTAAGCCGGAAACCCGCTTTTACTATGATGCACCATTTGCCTTTTTTATATAAACAAAAAGAATTTTTTAATGAGCCTCGGGAAGAATATTGGTAAAGAGTTTATGGCATTGAAACTATTATTTTCACATTCATTTGGCAATAGAATTTAAACAGCAAATGTAACGTGTGCAAGCAAAAAATCGTAATGTAGCAGTATACTAAAGCCAGCCTTCATACTGTGGCGTTTCTTGTTAGTGACCACGGATATAATCCTGAACGCATACATACAAGCACACTTAATGCCACAAATTCCTCCACTAAAACACATGGCATAAATATACAAGGATCAAACTCAGTTTCGGTACATACTATGTAGGTATGTATGTAAATACCGACATGCGTACATACTTAGTACTTTTGTATAAATTTTTGTTTTCTATAAATATGCGGTATGTGCTGCTTTTGCTACCCATTTTCTACATACAGTGCTGCCGAAAATATGCAGAGATGCTTTCGTGAGCACAGACTTTAAACACGCGTCAACAACACTCAAAAACATAGTACATATGAATATACATCTTATAAACATACATAAGTACCAGTGATGGAGAAGTAGGTATAATTGTAGTTTTTTAAACCCTTTTTCAATTCGAAGGTACATTCGGTAAAATTTCCCCCTTTTGGTACATTCACAACGTAGCTAAGTTAATATTTCAGGAATTTTTTCCTACTATGCAAAGTTCTGTCAGTTATATCATTTAAGATCAGACAAATCCATCGGAGCTTGGCTAGTTCTCTAATACACCCTTAAACATCTCTTCTTTATCAGACATCAGCCACACTGCTGATGAGTTATGCTTCCTTGGATCCCAGGCTTACATTAATGCTGATTCCTTTATAACCGCGAAGTAATGGCTCTTAACAGTGACCCGCCTAATAAGCGAGGAACCTTCGTTTGTTTAAGAGGTACTTTGACTTTTCCTCCTTCACCGCTACATCAATCTTTTTTTGCTTGTTTATTTAATTTTGGGTAAGCCACGACGAGGGGTTCTTTACTAAGGCCAACAATATCAATGATATTTCGGTACGCCTGAAGTCACATGAGCCGCTCATGGACTCCTCAGCAGCTAAAAGTGTGTTCAGACAGGCCGCTTATCGAGCAATTAGCCAAGCTTTCTCGATTAAGGCCCTAATTGAGCTGGATTAAAAATACAAAATTTCAGTTGTTAATTGCTTAATCGAGTGCTAGTTGAATGAATTTTTCATGCAACCCTGATAGGTATGTTTAATTTTGTTTTGAGGTGTGTTTATTGAAAACAAAACAATCAGCTGTTTGTTTCTGATAGTCCGCCAGGGATGGAAACTTACATTTTCTGCTTATTACTAATTTCTGGAAAAAGTTTACCTAAAAGTAGATAAATTTACCTAAAAAGTAAATGTTTGCTTTTGTATGCATAATTTGTAATATACGATTTATCGATACCATTACATTTTTACGCTCACATTTAACAAATTTGGCTATAAAAAGGAAGAATCGCTTCGAGCAGTTCGGGAAAAAATTATGTTTTAGAAAACGTGAAACATTTTCCCCCCAAGTTCTTCGATCTGACGTTCTAAAGAGAAATACTCTCTATCTGGCGCAATCAACTACAGTAACATTGCTTTTACCATCCTTTTGTTTGCCCAGTCACAAAGGAGAGACGCTATTGGACAAGTTACCGCCACCAAAAAATGCGTTGCAATGTCAATAAAAATAAGAAATTATTTCCAAAAAAGTTATTTGACTATGTACCAAATGTACCTTGCATAGTGTGCTTGCAGCTAGTGTACTTTCAAATTAAATAAAGCTACGATTGTACCAACTTTTCTGTTACTGTAGCACATTGCTAATCGAGTAGCTGACTTTGTGTGAACACCCAACAACGTTGGCTCAATTGAAAAGTTTATTGACTCTATTAAATTTCTGTCTGAACATACCTTTATAGAGGGTTTGGGTGTATAAACGCTTCAGAATCATGTCCAAAAGAACCCCTAGTGAGTGGTGGCAAGCTGGTGCCGTTACAAGTCAGGTATTGCCGTACGAGAATGATTCGCCTTGTCTAGAACTTGTTTTTACCTTGGAAGGGTTCTTTCACTTTGAACAGAGATTAACGTATTAAATAGTTTAATGTGGATCCTGTAATTAGACTTGGTGTTGTAGAGGCAGATTTCAGTCGTATTTTCGTACTGTCAAACAGATTTGACGAGCCGAGAAATGTGTAAAAACCTGATTTTACGTAAACATTTTATCCTGAGTTAAGTGCAATTCGAAAATTTCACTTTCCATCCCTGATAATTACATACAGCCTTGGCCATAAGTATTAGGTACGCAAAAAACAAACAAAATGAAACCCCAATAATGATTTTTTCGTTTTTCAAAGTTAAGTATGGGTTATTTATTAGTAAATTATTAAAGTATTAAGGAATTAATTAGAAAAGCAACAATATTTGGTCATTCCATACTTTGATTTGATTCAAAGGACATAGGTTAACCGTTATCAAAATTTTAATTTTTTTAACCAGAGTTTTCATAAACTTTTAAGGTATGCAGTTTTATAGCCCATCAATTTTAGTACAATAAAGTTCAACTTCCAAGTTGGCTAAAAAAATCCGGTGGCATTTATTTTTGGTGACAGTGTTAATTATTTCTTCTATACAAAGTATGTTCGAAATTTTTTTTTAGGTGACGAAGAAATGTGTGACACCGTCTGCAAAAAAAAATAATACAAATCAACACGATTTCTTAACCACTTGAAGCTTGCACTTTATTATAATACAATTTATGGGGCTATAAACTATGTATGTATGTACATACCCTAAAGGTTTATGAAAACTTTGATTAAAAAATTAAAATTTTGATAACGGCTAATCTTTGTCCTTTGAATCAAATCAAAGTGTGGCCTGACCAAGTATTAATATTTTTCATATTACATAATTATTAATAAGCCATACTTCACTTGGGGTTTCTTTTTGGCTGTTTTTGCGTGCCTAATATCTATGGACAGGACTATACATACTCGTACATATGTACGTTTGTACATGAAAGCTAAACGACCACATAAAATACGAAGGAGCGTAGTTCATTCTTCAAAATTTCAATGCTTAATGGGTAAGCAGCCGCAGCAGCAGCAAGCAGGTAAAGGTATTTTATAATTTTCTATATAACTTTTGTGTGTGCGAATATGTGCTACTATGTGGGTACTCAAAATGAAATAATGGGAGCACATTTTTTCCAAACTCGTTATAAACACAGCCATATACGCACACACGCGCGCGTTATTTCCACACTATTATGCTGCAATCGCTGCACAGTGGTCCCCGCCATTGGTCAATAATGAAAAAATCGTTTTCCTTTTTCGTCACTGTCATTACTCATTAATATAATTAAAATGTCTGGATTTTATGAAAATATAGAAATCTCACACCAAAATTGGGGGTTTAATCCGGATTAACAGCTACAAAGTGTGCGCGTTGCCTTAACAATAATTTTGTCTTTGTGTGACTTATCGCCAATTTAAAACCAAGTTGGAGATTTAAATATTTTGTAATGGATGTCTTGGCAAAAGGTACATAGTTTGTATGCGTGTATACATCTTCCTTGACGTTTTTATTAGATGGTAAAATTTTGATGGATTTTTAAACATAAAATTCTGTATCAATATTTTTGAGTTGTACAGGATTCAGCAAAGATTTTACGTTGCTTGCCACTCTTAGACAAAGATAAAAAGAAGGGTGTTTTCTATACAAGGCAATATGTCTTAGCAGTCACAAAGGACCACTTTTTTTTTATCAAGTTTTATCACATTGCGGAATAAAGTCAAATTTTTTAGATGAATGACTATTTCTGTTTCAATCACTTCTATATAATTTAGTGTTATTTATCTCAAACCTGTTATCCGTTTTTTCTAACAGATTAGATTTTTGAGATATAGCTACTCTTTCAGAAATTCAAAATTTTTCTAATTATATGTATGTATTTGATCTTTGAAAGTCTAAAGGGATGTAGGTATTTTATAAAAGGTGGGCGGTATTAAGCCTTTTTAATAAAAATCTATTTATTTTTGAACTATCAATTTCCCTGATGAAATATTTCTCTAAATATAAGCCAGAGAAATTCCGCATGATTACATGGCCAAATATCGCAGAATTTTAATCTTTCGAAAATACCGTTATGTAGGGGGTGATCGCGGTTATTGTTCAAAAAGTTGCAAAGAATTTTCGAGTGCGGCCAATAGCAATACGTGTATTAAGTTTAGGTGAAATCCGTTAAGCGGTT
>JAPVRG010262926.1:13522-49744 GCA_029783565.1 Rhagoletis cerasi
GCAATTAGTAGTTAACTGAAGTTTGAATTAATATTTTTTCGTATTTTCTTCGGTATTTTTTCGCTTATTTTTTAGCTTTCTATATTTTTTATGTTTAATTGGCGTACATACGTAAGTGGAAATTAGTTTTATAGAAAAAAAATATAAACCTACTATTCAACAAAAATAGGTTTGAGAAAAAAAGTTTCAGATTAAGAATAAAAACTAAAGAGAAAATTTTAGCTACTATTTTTTACAATTTATTATATTTTCAGTTGCAGCTTAATTTTTTCACTATTCTTCTCTATAACCCGCATAACATTTGAAGTATGCTCCAGTTTGCTATGTACATATATACATATGTACTTGCTTATCTACCATATGTACTTCCTGTATGTTTATATACTGCAGTAGGGGTTGTTGTTGTTAGTAGGTTATATATTTGCAAAGAACCATACCCTTTTTTTCAATTACCCATGCATTACATTTTGTTCTTCGTTCAATTTAATTATTAACTAATTAATTTCATTATGCCACACGCTTCTCTTCCGTTTATACAAATTCATGCGTATTATTTATAACTTCTCAACTTACTTTTAAAAGCTATTGTATTTTGTGGAAATGGAAATAATTTTTTTTTCTATAGGTTCTATGTATTCCATTCCTCATTTGGTTAAGTCTTAACTTTTTCCTTTAATTTTTTTTTCATCAGGTTTTGCCATTAATATCTCTCCTCGTCTTGTTAAGATAAGGTTACTAATTCGGTTATAAATGATAAATTTAGTACTTCTTGGTTTTATAAATATTCGAACAAATTAATTTTCTTTTATTTGAGTTTTGACGGTGCAGTATTTACGGTTTGCTTATTATAGTCCGTTATTATTGTTTTGGTTGATATTTAGGTTGAAGTTTAAGAACGTTATTTTCAAACTAGTTTCGCTGATTGTTTTAAAATAAGTTGCCTATTTGAGATAATATAATTAATTCGAGGTCATTCAAAGGCTAGTTTCAAAGAAAATTTCTTTCTCTGTACGAGATGCTAAGTACTCTCACTTTAAGGAACACATGCGCTTCGTTCAGTAGTCATCTTATAATGATTGCTTAGCAGTTGATCCTCTGCAAAAGAAAAGCTTTTAAAAGCTTCTTGTACAATTTAGATACGGCCGCACAAAAAATAAAAGCTTTCTACCATTAGACCAATCGTCAGGTTCGCCCTCGAAGTATTTCACCGTGTCCATTGTCAACTTTACTTCAGTCTGAGCTGGCCACTAACGCATGCAGAGATTTTGTTAAAGCTTTCATACATTTCATATTGAGCTTTTTCAAGCTTTTTATACATCTTCTACATAATTGTACTGGTGTAAAATCCTTAAAAAGCTTCGCTCGCGAGCGCTACTATTTTATATAGACAAGCGACGACTAGGGAGCGTTTTTCCTCTGTGCAGGCCCTTTGGAAAATGGATAGAAACCTTTCAAGAATTTATAATGCGTGAGACATACATACTTATATTTTGGGCCAACTTAGACAACTTAAGTTCTTTCAAGCTTTCTGCACAAGCGAGAGAAGCTTTTTAGAGCTTTCTATAGATTGTGCGGAGGCGCACAGCATAGAAGCTAGCTCTTCCCCTTCGTTACTGATTTAAAATCTATAGAAAGCTCTGAAAAGCTTCGCTCGCAGGCGCCACTGTTTTATGTCCGTGACGAAGAGTGAACTTTTTTACCTACACATCTGTATAAAATCTGTCGAAAGCTTTAAAATGCTTCTCACATCGCATATGCTTTACTTGTGACTGTTTTATTTAGAGCAGCGATGACCAGGCAGAGTTTCAACTCAGCGCGCGCTCATGCAATTTTTTTTAGAAATCTTTTAAACCTGACTGATAAAGACGCACACTTGGTTTAAGTTCTCTCCAGCCAATATTGTTTACAATAGAGAGCGTATTAATTACTCTTTGCGGTGTGAGGACCAAAACAAACTTCTGAAGCTTTTTTAAAACTTTTACAGGCTTGCGCTCAGAGTAAACACTCGTTTTGCTGCCACAGGTCAGCTGGCATTCTGAAACTGATAAACTCTTCGAGCCTTTGCCAAACGCGTTGAGCTTAAACGAAATATCGCACGAAATTCAATTGAGGATCAAGACATATAGAAATCAGGTGGGACGGGGGACATATGAGAGAATATGAATTCATAAATCGGCAAAAATTCAGCAACAACTTTAATGTGAAAAGTATTTTTTTTTTTTTAATTTGTTAATTTGCATATGGTTTTTTTTTGTAATTAAAATTTCATTAAATTTTATTTATTTATTTTATTTTTTAATTATAAATTTCTTCTAATTAAGTAGTTGCTATATTCTGGCATTTAATAAATAGTTCCCTTATGCGTTTAGTTATGTTGAATTTCAATTTGTATATAATTTTTCGCCTACGCTTGCAAAAGTCTAAATTCTTTTTTATTACATTTTTTTTGGTTTAATGTTAAATTTTTAATATGTATGTATTTCCTTGCTGTGACTATTTTCTTTTTGTTTTCTTGTTGAACGCCTGCTGCATGTAATTGTAGGAAAATCTGCTTCGTACCATAATTTCTAGCTCTGTGATTTCACTTTGGTGCGTAGTGTTGCCACAATTTTAAAGAACGTTTCTCAAGTTGTAGTAAATTCATGTTCTTGTATTACCTATCATCAGTTTGCTGGATTCTGCCAAAAAGATTTGTTGTTTTTGTTTGAAATTTGATTTTCTTTTTTAATTTTCAAATATTGCGTTTTTATTTATTTATTTATTTTTTGGTATTTTGGAAGTGTTACTGTGTGCGATTTAGTTGACAAAACATTCGTTTCTCAGCGCTGTTGCTCGTTTTAAAGTACTATTTTTGTCTATAGTTTCTGTTTTGTTTTTTTTTCTTCTAAACTACGTTCGCCAAGGCGCTTTTCTGAATTTATCAGATTTTATTAATTGGTTTTCGCTTTTTACAGTTATTTATTTATAACTAGTCGCTTAGTATGCATTTTCCGGACATATCGAACGGCAAACAGTATGCTTTAGTGGTTCTTTCTGCCAAAAATTTTGTGCTATTCTAAGGTTTTCAAAAGTATAATTTTATTTTATTAAATACTTTGTTGTTTCAAGCATATTCATTACTATTTCTGCATATTTAGAGGATCTAATTTTTTCGCTATATATTTTTTTGTTTGTTTACCATAAGTTACATATGCCAGCTGCTTATTGTCTCATTTATTAATTTTCTGCAACAAAATTTGCATTAAACATTTTTTCTATTCAGTTTTTAAAATCAACTTCGTGTTATCCATGTTCTCGTTTATGTTGTTTTAACGGATGTATGTACGTACATATTTCGCTTGTGTATATGTGTGTTCTCACAACTTTCGTGCGATTCGCGTATGTATGCGTTAGCTTGGTGCTGAGGGTGTCATATTGTGAGTTTCGTTAGATTTTTTTCGTGTGAGCCTGGCAACGCTGTGATTACAAAATTTATCATACTTTTTATTATTATTTTTAATATCTATAAGATATAATAGTTTTGCAACATTTAAATTATTATTTTTTTTCAATTTCTACATGTTTCAGTACAAATCTTAAACAACAACTATTTTTATTTTCAAAGTATTATTGAATTTTTTTTACCAAATATTTTTTTTTTCAAATTTTCGGGACTCCCTTAAAACTGCTTTCTAACGAATATGAAATTATCAAGCTTTTATCTGAGAAGCTTTCGCCACCATATTACAAGAGCTTTCACTAATAAAAGCTTACAACTTAAATCAGAAGGCGAATTGCGAAAACTGCCGAAAGCTCTCGGAAAGAAGCTTTCACAATGAAACTTTTTTTAAGGGAGCTTTATCAAGCACATACTCATTTATATAGTGCTCATTTGACGTTATGAACATAGTTTTAGTATCTTATTTCGAAATGTTGTACGAGCTGTTCACATCAGTAGAGCTTTTTAACGGCCCGCCTTCGAAATTCACATATTTGAGGTGGCGACTACTTTCTTTTGGATTGAATTAATCTTTAATCATTAAAATTTACCTCCACCCACAAAACAGTACATGACTGCGAAATATCTGTACTCGGATTTCACTGAAAGCTCTCTGAAAGTGGGAGGTATTACTTATTTAAGACCTAGAAAATTAAGGGAAATACTTTTATAACACTGATCTTATATTGTGCTTTCACTGCGATGCAGACATTGGTGGAAAGCTTCTTTGACTATCGAAAACGCAATATTGATAGTAAATACATTAGCTGCTCTTTGTGGAACTAGTAAATCTCCGCTACTAAACTTCTGTCGAAAGCTTTCTTAGTGCTTAAGCATTGAGATGCAAGCAATTTACTCTCAAGTGCGTTTGAGGAATCTGAAGCCATAAAACTGCACGTGGACTTCCTCTTGGCTGCGTTTGTGCGAAGCTTTCGCTTTACATGTGATTTGAGAGCTTCTGTGACTGTTGAATAGGTAGCAACTGCCCTTTAATACTTTAAAGAATTTTAGTAAATTTTTCCAGTCGATTAATAATTCATTCGAAAGCTTCCCATTAATAGCTTAGCTCACGCCTCCGCATTCGCTTTGAATACCGCACGCTAAAGTTTCCAATTTAGATAGACATAACTATTCAATTAGCTACTTTTCATCGACTACGCATGTCGCCTTCCCCCCCGCCTTTGCCTCAAGCTCATCATGCGCTTCCTTTCCTTATTTATTTTAACCTTCGCTAGCCGTATGGATTCCGGTAACGTCGCCGTCGCCGAAGTGGGCAGATAACCACTTACAATCGTCAGGCGACTGTTGCGCGTCGCGTCAGTCGCTATGCGTTCGGTAGACTGTTGCGCCGACAACTCGCCAGAGTCCTCCAGCAGGTCTGGGTAGACGCTGATGTTGTCAATATTGTCGATGTCAATGTCGCCAGCGTTGTTGCGTACATAGGTCAGCTGGTGAAAAGGTGTGGCCAGCAGCTTTTGCGTCGAAATGCGTATCGCCTTCTTTGTAGTTACCGCAACTGTTGAGGTTGACGCATCGCTGGCCGCTGCAGCTGAGCTGGTTGGCGCGGCTGATGAAGTTAATGGGATGAGTGTGTTGGCCGTTGGTGTGTGCGCCAAGTGATTGCTGTTGCCGTCAAAGTGCTGTAGTTGCAATGGAATGCTAAAGGCCGAGATATTTTTGTTGCCCAGTAGCTGTTGCAGCGGGTAGATGAGTTGCTGCGATGCCGTTGTCGTTGCTGTCGTTGTCGTTGTAGTCGATGAAGTTTTGTCATTCTTTGCCTCTTCCGCCTGCGTTGATGTCGTTTTTATTGTTGTTGTCGCTGCTGCTGCTGCTGCACGCGATGTTGGCATTGTGCTGCTGTACTCTTGCGCTGTGACAGCCGCTGACGTTTGCAACTTGTTGCCATTGCTATACGACTTGCTGCCCTGTCGCTGCAACTTTCCGTCCCCACCCAAGTATTTCTTGCTATAGCTAAGGCTGGAGTCGCTTGGCAGTAGCGCTTTTAGAGGTTGCTGTGATACTGCTTCAGCAACTCCGTGGTCGCCGCTGTGGTTGTGGGGCCTGCGCTTGCTCTCATTCCTGTGTTTGCTGTGCTTGTGCCAGGCATAATCGGCGCTAGCACTCGGCGACACGTCTGCAAAGCCCTTATCCCAAAAATTGCTGCCGCTATGATTCATATGCTGCTGCCACCATGCTGCACGATCGCCTATTGGGTACTCGGTTGTTGTGGCTTCTGCCGCCGGTTGCGCGTTGAGCGCCTTTGCTTCAGCTGAGTATTCGTCACTATGCTGTGGCTTCCAAGCATACTTATTGTAGTTGCTGCTGCTGCTAGCCGCTAGAAATTGGTTGTACAAAAGTGTAGCTATGCTGGCTGCAATACTGGAAGGTCTCTTACGCTTGTGGCTACTGCCCATTTTGGTGTTATTCTCGTGCGCGTTTGCCGGCGTGGGGACACCTCGATGTACAACGGACGTTGTCATTGTACCAGCAACATCTGCCAGTGCGTAAGTGAAGCCCTCGTCGTCGCTGCTGCTGCTGCTGTTGCTACTTTCCGATTCGGTTTCGCTAGAGGTAGAATTCATTGTTTCATACAAATCAGCGTCATCAGTAGTTTGCGTTTCCACAGTGGCGTTGACATCGTCTGGCAAAGTCGCTGTTGCTGCAACGCTTTCTGTCTCAAAAGCTGCTGTGGGCGCTGGAAACATTGTTTCAGCAGCATAACTCTCGCTTGCTGCTGTGGCTTCCGCGCCCATGGTCGTTGGCGACCAACTGTTATCGCTGCTATCGTACAACATTGCTGACGTAGAAGCCGCAGTTTGCTCTTCTGATACTGACCGCGCCCCATTTAGTGTTGTAAAATGTTGTTGTTGGGAAGTAATACTGTTTAGTTGTTTGCCTGCTGCTGAAGTTGGCTCCGGCGACATGTTGCTGCCATCCATATCAGCAAGCAGCGTAGAGTTGAGTGCCTCATCTGTCCACACCTCGCTGGTAAAATCGGTGTTGTTGTTGTAATCGCTTGTGGGCGTGAGCGACGAAACGCCATCAGCAACGTCGGGCGTTGACGCCGAATACGCATCAGCAGTTGCAGCAGACGACACCGACGGCGAGGAGGCCGTGTAAGCATCCAGCGGAGTTGCTGACGCTGCTGCTATGCTGGCGAATGTAATTGGCGAAGATAACCATTCGCCGCTGTAATCGCCATATGTTGTCGCCGGCGAAATGCTGCTTGCATCATCCGCCAGCGCATGCGAAGTGGACGACGAGGAAAGCGGTGGCGTCGGCGACTCATTCCACCACCACGTGCTTTGCGTTGGCGTGGCGTCGTCATGTCGCGATTGCTGCGCATTGAGCGGATGCGCGCGTAGTGGCAACATTTGTTGTTCGAGCTTCTGCTGCTGGTGTTTCTTCTGCTTCCTTCCTTTTCTTCGTCGGCCCTTGCGTTTATTTGCAATTGTTGTTGTTTTCATAGCTGTTGTAGTTGCAGTCGCCCACTTCTCAGCCACATTTGCCGCCGTTGCCGGCTGTTGCCCACGCTGTGCGTCAATGCTTTCGTTGCGCTTGCGTTGCTTCCAACTGTCGCCCGCAATTACTGCCTTCGCACTCGCTCCAGGATCAGCTTGTGTTGTAGTTGCCGCTGACGCACGCACCTGCGCAGCTGCCGTTGTTGTTGTTTCTACAGCTGCTGGACTAGTTATTTTACCGCTGCGCAGGCGCTGTTGTTGCTGTCGCTGATGCTGCCGCCGCTTCTGCTTGTGCTCATGTTGCTGGCGGCGCGCAATCAAATTCGGATCGTTGTGATGATGCCGCACCTGATGTTGTTGCTGTTGCTGCTGCGGACGCACATGCTCGCGTGTGCGGCTGTTGCTGTTGTTGTGATGCTTTTGCTGACTTACAACTACTTTATGTTCCTGCTGACTATTATTAACTAAATCACTGCTGTTGTTGTTGTGGCTACTGCTCTGGTGCTTGTTGTTATTGCTGTTGCTGCTTAAATTGCTACTATGGCCATAAGAGTACTCTTCATTTTGGTTATTGTTGTTGTTGCTACCGATGCTTCTGTTGTTGCTTGCTTTGTTGTTATTGTTATTGCTGCGCATGCCATTTACGCGCTTATTTTTGTTGTTATTGTTATTGCGCGATAGCTTATTGCCGCTGCGTTGCGACGCTGTTGCTGTTGCGGTGGCTGTCGCTGTTGCCGTTGTTGCCGCCGCCGAGAGCGCCGCCCGCTGTGACGACAATCTCGCTGATGCCCCTGATGTTGCATGCGTATGCGTATGCGTATGAGTTGTTGCTGTTGTTTGTGTTGCTGTGCCGCTTAAGCCGCTGATGGCTTTGGTGCTCTTCGCTCGCGGTGCGAAATAATCGGTGTGCTGATGGAAAAACTGATCGGCCTGTATCTTCGTGAACAAATAGCAGGCATCGTTGACATTCTTCTTCGGCCCGACCGCCTTACCTCGGTGCGTGAAGCCGACACGTCGCTGCAGATCGACTACGGAACGAAACACGAAATAACCGTGTACGATGGTTTCGTTGAAGTAGCAGGTGTCGCGCAGTTCTTTCTGGAAATGAATGGAACGGAAAAGAAAATTAGAGAAATTTTGAATGACTCAAAAAAAAGGCCAACAATTCAACAAAAGTGATATGTACAACAAAACACAATCTAGCTGCCCCATTTATGCTGCCTGTGTTGAGAAAATAACACTCCGCCTATGGGTATTCTTTCATCCGAGTCGTCCTATTCGCTTTCGGCGCTTAAACCCATGCAAACCTTGCATTGAATACTAAATCTTTTCGCATGCATCCATTCACGTTTTATCTACGTTGCTGTTTATTTCGTTTGTAAGTTATTTTTAGTAACTCTCGATTGCTTTGGGAATCTATTTTTGTGATAGAAAACTGGGGTTTCCACTTTGTACCTACTTTAATTGATTTTTAATTGTGCTCTTGTCTGTGTTTCAAGTACTTTATTATAAATATTTGTGCTTCTTTTTTGTAAACTCTTGCGCACGCGAGTTTGCTATTTACGTCAAATTTATTCACGCGCATGCGCTTCAATGCGTCAAACTTCACAGTCAATGACTCCTAATGTATTTGAACTGCATTTGAAAATAGATTTTTGTTGAAGTTGTACAGCCATTGGAGAATGTGAAAGCATTTATTCATAAATGGAAAAAAATATACTTTTTCAGGACAAAAAATGTGAATGCGGATGATAAATGAAAATTTACACTTTTTGTTGTAGCAGAATATCAATGTGAAAGGGAACCTCGCACCTGTACATCGGCCTTCCAAACTCATCCCTAGTGCCTTTCTTTTCGTATTTTAACCCTTTGAGGACCGATGTTGCCTATAGGCAACATTGACATTTTGTTTAATAAATAATAAATATTGAAATATTTTTTTCTAAATGATAGTCGGGATTGTTATGAAGGCAAATAGCTGAACCTCATGCCATAATTATTGAACCAATTAGTTTACAGCGTCTTCTTGTTGTGACTACCTGTGCGCAACATAAATGTAATAAATTATATTTTTTTTAATACAATTGTTTAGTTTATAAAATTTAAGAATGAAAATTCAATTAGTTAAAACATCAAACCTAGAAAAATGTTTTTGGTTTTCGTTAGAAAACTTTGTAAACATTTATAAGCAACATTTCATAACGGTCAAACCAAAAATCATAGACCTTAAATTGTATACCTGTTCATATTTAAGGATTTACCAACAATAATATGACTTCTAAAAAGCTTTAGCCTCACCCAATTTTATTCGGTCTTCATAGGGTTAAACAAATAATGACAACTGAACTGATTCCTAATGCTAGGTTTCCACTAGGCAAATTTGTGCCATTTAAAAAATGCCACGTGGAAACAAACTTAATGGCTTATTTATTTAAAGTAATTTTTTTAATGCCCAACTTTGTAATTAACATTTTTGTAATTTAATTGCTAATGGAAATCCGGCATGAATACAAAGATTTCTTCTCTAAAAATAGAGTTGTAATGCGAAGAACGAAACTTTCAAAAAACTCTCGCTTATCTAAAAAAAAAACAAAATATTAGAAAAAATTTAGATTTTTCCATCTTTTCCCCCATATACAGAAAATGCTTTCAACAACGAAACTAATCGGATTTTTCGCATGAAATAATTTGTATATTCAGTTGGCCATAATTTTCGAAAAACTTGTTTTATTTTGGAACGAATGTCCGTCATTCCTTGTCAAGTTTGGTTTCGAGATAAACCGGTTCCGCCGTTGTGCCATCTTCTGTGTAATTCTTCTCTAAACTCGTTCCAAATACATCATCGATCTTTCCAACCTGTCGGAAAAACCAACCAGCACCAAAAAAAGAAACTAGATTTTAATAATAATTAATCCCAACGATTTTACCCTCCATTCCCGCCCAACCGACACGAGGGGCGCAGTCCGCATGACTGGTGCCCAGTCGTGGAAAGCAGGAGTTTGTCAAGTGTCGAAATCTAAAACTATTGCGCAATAGAATTGTAAAAATAATCTGTTGCGCGCTTTCGACGAAAAACCATGTTTATAGATTTGAGTTCCGTATACGCGAAACGTTTCGAGACACTCTTTTCTTCCACCCAAAAGGACCCAAAGTGTCTTACTTGAGTGCTGCAAAGTACATCGGAAAATCGAAGGCGTTTGTCCAGTATTGGAACCATTCTCTTTTAGTGCACAAAAATGTGGACGACTTGCCAAATCGGGTTATGTATTTGGAGAGCCACATCGCTGAAATCTGCTCAATAAAAATTAGCTCGAAGGACCAGGACCAGGAAGCCAAGATTGGGTTCTCAAAGAGGACAACAAATCGAAGCATCAATGAAGAACGTAACCACATTCAATTGACACTCACAGTAGCCAGATGCGAACACGATCGTAAATGTTCGGCCAATAATGAAGCTGAAACTTCGTGGAAAAAGATGCTATCCATAAGTCAATTAAAACGAGACTTTTGACTAAGATAGCGAAATTTTTCCACAGTTATATGCTGACAAGTTTGTTAATAGCATGCGTTTCCATTGTAATGAAATTACAAAGAAAACACCACTGGGCGCCATATTAGTAAATGTGTGATTTATTATTTTAAAGTGTTGTGAACTTGTTTTGAAGATAGCTTTATTTTTTAATTGACTTAAACTAAGCGCTTTCTTCTTGAAAGTACTGTACGTAGTAGATCCACTTTTTCGTGTTTACTTAACATTTTCACGAGTATATAAAGGGCAGACGAATTTCCCAAACAAGTCAACTGAAGCAAATAAGTGCAGAAGGGGCTGCGCATGCGCCAACATATATATATATATGTATATGTACGAGTATGTACAAATGTATTTCCTTGCTTTTCTCATGCGTCTGTTGCATGCCCGCTACTCATGCGACCTTAAAACGATAACAAAACTGGAAAAAGAAAACAGCGCTGTCTGCTATTAGTTAATGTAAACATTTACGAGCAACTTATTGTCAATAGAATATCAAAATGTATTGAAGAAGTTGCCAAAGAGCTGAGAAAATCTCTGTCAAGTATAATTTCAAGCGATGCAAACGGAATGCCATCGAAATTTATGATCTGTTATGTTGAGAAAATGGCATCCCATTTTTGGTTTAACTTCATGGATTTGCAGCGCTGTCTCTGGAACCTCTGACGTTGTCTGCTGTCACGATTCGTTGCCATCTTCAAACCACTTGGACTTGTCGTCGAATTTGTTTATGTTAGTAATGAAGCATTAAGAAGTCTCCTTTAGATCTTGCATGAAGAATTCACCTAGAGTCTCATGTCGTTAATGTGCCAGTGCTCTGGACATTCGAAAAGTTAATGGAAGACACACCCCACTTCTTTCGAGGTTACACCTATGGCATCGAGAGTTGTGCGGGAGGCCCATCCTTGCTGCATGTTCACCAAGGGACCAGTGGCCCGTAACCGTGGCTACTAACTTAACGATCTCTTTTCTTAACCTCCCTAAGAAGTATTCGGCGTTTGTTTTCTCGTAGTGCGGTTAGATATTCCATTCCACTCAGTGCTAATTGCATGCACATTTCCCCTCTTGATTACTCCGGGTGGGTAGTTTATTTTATCGTCATCGGTTTCATTAAGAGATGCTCCTGCCTTAGTCTATTCGTCAGCCCTCTCATTACCGTGTATGTTCCTATAGCTGGGAAGCCAGAGGGGTGACATATCCATTGACTCAGCCGCCGAGCTTAACGTACACTTGCAATCTCTGACCAATTTGGAATTTCTTGTTGGCGGTGATAATGCACTTACACCGCAGTACATGTTGGAGCCGTCAGTACATGTTGGAGCCGTCAGTATACATAGATGCTAGCAGCATTATCACCGATAGCCCTGCCCCTACTGCAGTCCCATCTAGAAGCGAACTTCACTTCAAAGTGTTTTCTGAAATCTAGTGCTCGCTGCACGCTGCTTAATTACCAGGCGTTGTATTGATTGTCCAGCGTTGGCCACCATACGAACGCCCTGTAAGTTAGTATTGGTCTTATAATTGTCGTGTGCATCCGCGGGACACGTTATGGCACAAGTCCCCAATTTCTGCTGAAGATCCTTTTAAATGTATAATAGGCTATATAGGCTCTTTCCACGTGTCTCTCGACATTTTTCAGCTCAGTTTCGTGTCTAATATAACGCCAAGGTACTTTGCCTCCGAAGACAATGTACGAGTTGTTTAATAAGTAAAGCAAGACTTAATTTAATATCTTGCAAGCCTATATATGTATATAACCACTGTTTCTAGCCTCTCCAAAGAAAATGCAAATTATTATTTTTTCACAGTGTTACCGCTTTAGATATGTCCAATCAAACTTCTGCCTTCGCTCATCCATCAACTTTCTCCCTGCCATTCTTAATTCGGGAATCCGGACCAAAGAAACCGTCATTGGCTGGGACACTCGATTTGTTAATCGAATATGTCATTGCTAATAACATCGCCTGCCTGCCGGAATAAATTTTTACTTTATTTTTGTTCTCGACGGCATTATCTAAGGCTTTACAGATGCCAGAAACTTCCAGACGTTGAGAAACAGAGTTCCTTGGGCTTCCACTCCTACATCGCAGACCATCTTAGATCTATCGGTGTAGAGAGAGATAATTTCTTCATCCGCCACTTCATCATCTTCTGGTTGCGAATCTAATTGCATTTTAACATTTCAATCTGTACCCGAAGTGCCGGTCTGATTAGCGATTTCACTGCCTCTTCTTTCAGGTGAAGATCGATAGGGATCAGGTTGAGGATGGCGTTTAGCGCCTGCGCTACTCTTGAACCTGCTGATTTTTACATTCTGCGTAGTTTACTAAACTGTGAAGTGCCTCAGTTCACATAATAAATTACGAACGTAGCTCCATTTGTTGATTAAATGATTCTGGTACCTAGAATCAACCGTATCCGTCTGCAGACACTGTCGCCCAGGTATACTACAATGTTGAGTTCACTGACGCCGAATGAGTCAGAAAATTTCATAAACACATACATACATATGTAAATATTTTTATCGATGCCTTTTCAAAGTTCTAAAGGACAATCAAATAAAATTTTTTTTTATCAAAATGCACCGAAGCCAACTTTGAAATGTTTATTAACTATTAACTGTTATTATTACAGATTTGCTTTCATAAATAGTTGCATGATTATGCGCGCACAATTGAATAATATCTAATTACAAAAAATTGTTTTGATAAAGTTTTTTTTTGATTGCTTGAAGTGGCGAGTGATTGAATCGTAATGAAATTGACAGTGACTGCTTTTATGACTAAGTGTGCTGTTATGCATTTGGGTAAATACTTACTAGCAAACATTTATGCATACATTTACATACATATATATAGCATTGCATAAATCCGTATCATTGTTTGCAAGCATGTTTTCATTTAGATATATGTATATAAGTGGTGTCTTTTCGTAGGTGTGTTTCAACGCATTTAAAGTACTACCTACCTCCGTCGCAAATAAATATATATGCACAAGTACTCTAACTTCAAAGCCTTAAGTAGCCATTCACAATAGAGCACTTGATTACATGCTAGTACCCGTATTTATGATAGAAGAATTCTGTTTATGCAGCTGCAAAAAAAATAGCCAGCAATTTGTTACTTGTTGCGATTTTTCATTAACAATCTGAAAATATGCATACATATACACATTCATATGTATGTCATAGTCAACAACGCTTACAAGGCTAAAGTGGATCTAAAGTTTATCGCGAATTGGCTGTATGTTGATATGGAAAAAAATGAAAATGCATAACTCGCGTTAAGTGTCATTGTGTGTCATTGTTGCTAGAGACAGCTATGTAGCTCTTTAGCAGTGACCTAGATTTAATATAGAAAAAAATAGCGTTTAAATAAATATTAATTTAAAATGAGTTTGAGTTCAGCTAAATTATTTATTAAATACAAATTTTAGCTGCGGTTATCTTAAGAGGTATAAAGCTTTGCATTTGAATTGAAAAAGTTTTTCTCGCATATTTAATCACAATAAAAAGTTGCCACAAGTCTTCATTCCATATTCTTCGGTACCCGTAGATCTTGTGTAGAAAAGTTCTCGCGGAAGCCCCCCAAAGCCTTCCCATCTTTTTTCGACATCGTCTATCTTTTTGCGCCATAATAAAGGACGGGCATGACCATAGATTTGTAGAGCGTAATTGTTGTTCCTGTTGGCCGCCGTTGTCGAGTGGTTAAAGGTGAACACTACTACTCGGCGGGTCCAGGGTTCAAATCCTGGTCACAGCAACATCGAGGTTTTTTTCTAATAGCGGTCGCCCGCGGCAGGCAATGGCAAACCTCTGAGCGTATTTCTGTCATGAGAAAAGCTTCTTATTAAAATCAATTGTCGTTTGGAGGCGGCGAAACACCCCTTTGTGTGAAAACATCAAGGCACACACCAAAAAATCGGAGTAGAAGCTCGGCCAAGCTGACATTATTGGTGGTGTTTATGCTGGATCTTAGGCAAACAAAGTCCTTCACTACTTCAAAGTTATAACTGCCAACAGTGACGTGTGTTCCAATACGCGAAGACTTTTTATGTGTTGCCAGGAGGTATTTTGTCTGGTTCTCGTTGCCTGTTAGACCAGCCTCCATCGATTCAGATTGGCAGCTGTTATTACGTTTTCCAACATAAAATTTAAAAATCGCTTGTCTAAAATCACGTTTGGTCTCAAACGGCGTGCGGAGATTCTTCTCAATTTAAAAGGAGCTGAAGGTTTTGCTGACTCTACATTGCCATATTAGTTTTGCGGTGACCCAAATTTAGACACCTCGACACCTCGTCGTACAGTCAGCCTCTCTTCGTGCTATCAAAAGTGTCTTCTCAGTGCTTAAATTTTTCACACAGTATCGGCGACAGCAATATTTATAAGGCTTATTGCGCGGCTTTCTCAGACCGCGGCAGTCCTCAGACTATACTTCAACGGCCACCTCTCAGTTTGGAGAGCAATTTCTCCACTTGTATTCTTTCTAGGAACGATTGGTAAGACGATTCGGTCTTGGGCCTATAAAACAACTTTACAGCCATATATGTATGCATGTATGTACGTACATTAGTCCGCCTTTCCGAAGTTATCTAAAGTATTTTCGCAAGGCCATTTCGAATTATTTTCGCCGAACCTCGCCGGGCTCGCCTTTTAACATTTTTCCGTGGCATTAAAAAATTTTTTAAAATGGTTATACTAGAATAATCAAAATACTTCCTCAGCAAAAGTTTAATGATTTTCGATGAGCCTTAATTTACTGGCATTAGGTTGGTTCGTTAGGGTGATAAGAACTGAGATCTGTTGGGTAACCGGATACTTGAAGTCAATGAATTTCGGAACAAAAGCATATTATCCTCGAGACAAGAACATCGTTATATCATACTTTAAAATCCAACTGTAAATGTCGAATATATGATGAAAAATTTAAAAAGGCGACCCCGGCGTTCGGCGAACTTTTTACGTGTACGGCGAACTTTTTTTGCTGGTACTGTCTAATGTACAGGGATGTCTCAAAACTAAAGCTAAAAGTAGTAAACGGGATACACTCGAAAGATCCCTCATCGAACCCTTGTTTTAGGCTGCCAGACCACTGCAGGGATCTCCAAGCTATAAGAGACAGGCTGCGCTATGTTCTCACGACTTCTCTCTTAACCTGCCTTCCACTCTGCTAGCCGAGCAGCTATCAGGCGACTGCTGCGAAACGTCGTCTCGTAGTGGCGATAGAAGGCAGACAAATTCTTACTAAATTTCCCAATCACATAGAGACATACGTCCGACGTCAATTCCTCGCTTGATAATAAAAGATGGTTGAAGGAACCCACTAGTAGGACGACTCGAAAAATCCGGCACAGCTTCCACAAGAAAAGGTCCGACTCGTTCCCGACAAACGCTCGCCCGGAAAATGCTCACCAAATTACCGGAATCATTATATGTCCCTGCTTAATGGAAAGATACGCTAGTAGAATGGGCCTACTGGCCAATGATTCCCACCGCAGCTGCCGTGATGATGAAGAAATTAAAAGCATAGAGCACTACCTCTGTCACTACGCTCGCCAAGCGGGTGCTAGAAGACGCTCATTTCTATATTACTTCTTAACTACCTAGCAGTGCTAAACGCAGCAGGAACTTATGCATTCTCGCGATCTATTCACATAGTCAATTGGTTTTAAATATGTGCGTACATTAGTGTGACTCACCAAAAAAGTTGCGATTTCTCCACCAGAATCATCAAGTTTATTATACTTTAAAAATTCCGCCAAAATATTTCGGAAAAATATAAGACCTATGTGCGCTGGACCAATTTGAAAATACCTCCAAAAATCTCATTATTTTCATTACGTTGATAAATTAGCAAACACTTTTTTGCAGTTCTTTTAAACTTAAACTCTTCTAGCATCTGCGGTCATTTTTGGGAAAAATATTTTTTAAAACTAATTTTATTTATACAAAACTCGATGTTTAGAGGTATTTTCAAATCGGTCCAGCTCATGTAAATCTCAAGATTTTTCCAAAATATTTCGGCGGAAGTTTTAAAATGTAAAACAAATTATGATTCCGATGAAAAAACAGTACCCATTTTTTTGTATGGAGGTTGATGCACCCTAATGTACATATTTCATGTGATCGGGCGGGAACAAAATGAGCCGCTTGAACGGGTGCCAATGGCCTCACTGGGCCTAGGCATGTCTTCCTCCTTTGCTGGATGCAGGTTGCCACTTAAACTTAACCTAACCGAGCGTTTTTTAATCCTGTGATCAAAAGAAAACTTGACTGGCTTGACTGTCTTTCTTGAATTCCTTCCAGCTCAGATTTAAATATTACAATTTTCGCATTAAAGCCTCAGATTTGCAGTTTCAAATAAAAAAAAGCGTCTTGTTTTAAGAAGATATTTACAGAAATATTTATAAAACATTTGTCTTATTTAAAAAAGCTTATGCACTCAATGTTTTCTTAGCTGAATGACTGCAAACTCTTTCATTGCGAATATCCAACATACATACATACATATGTATTTGCAGCCTTTATTGAACCCGAATCATTATTTCTAAACACGAAGAAGTCAACCAAAATTTTTTAATTTAAATATTGAAACTATCAAATGCCAGTTTCGCAGAAAAATATTTAGGTCAACCATGGCGTATGAGTACTCTGCTCACAAAGCGGATTTTCTGACAACACCAAAAAGGTAGAAAAGCATAAATTTAATAAACAATCAAATTTCCGGCGGCTTTTGCACAAAGCCAGCATTTGCTTTCCAACAGATTAAATACATAAAAGTGACATCACAAAATTAGTTGAAAAAACAAAACAAAAAAAAAAAATTGAAGCGCACAAAACCGACTACAATGGCACCACTTACATATCTAATGACTGTATACGCGAGTAATCATAATAAAATTAAGGTATGCAAATAAATGCAATAAACCCATTGCACTACAATACACTTTACAAATGAATAAAATATGAAAAATATTATGAAAAAAAGGAAACAAAACTACGCCGCTTTTGTACGCAGGCACGTACGAGCGCATACATACATATGTACATATTTGTTTATTTAACTTATCCCATTCTGATGAATGAATTTCAAAGTGCTGTGGGTGCGACTCGCCTGTTGGTGGCACACGCGCGCGCGCGCCTACACTCATTGTCAGATATACAAACAAACAAACAACCAAATAAACACACTCATATATATACAACTACATACATACATACATATGCATTTGTATACATCTTGTACTTCAAAGCTTTTCTGCTTCTTTTCTGCCTTTGTACTCCAGTTATTTGCATTGTTGTATTGACAATATTTGACACTTTACATGAGCACTAATTGTTCGCGCGCGCGCAGAATTTCAGAAAAATATATTTGTCACTTCGGCGCAAGGTGTGTGTTCGCGTGCGCGCGCGCGTCCTACCGAGTACAAAGGGCAAAAAGCACACTATTAGCCAAATACTTAAATAGTTGCGCGTAGTTTGAATAGTTTGAAAATGTCTTTGGATGCCTTGTGTCTGGGGTTGGAGACCACAAGTTGTCAACATCATTGGCGGAATGAGCGCAACTAAAAAAAAGTGAACAACAATGGGTGTCAGCTGCTACTGTTTTGCGCGCGCGTACTTAAAGTACTCGCACTAAATCTAAGAGGATCAATTCATACCAAGTCAATGCATTCACAAAAATTATTTCTTTTTAAGTTAAGCTTTAGCTTCTGTGTTGCATAGGCTTCGGCTGTCCTCTGTACTATTGTCACACATATAAGTAGATACTTGCTAGCTGCTCATGAGCCGTGCGCTCGCGAATACCTCACACACTCATTCGCAAGCCAGCTGAGTCAGTATCTTATAATACCGCTGTCACTCAGTTACCAATTGTCATTTAGCTATTGTCAACTACCGTTTGTCATTTCGGTGTTGCAACACGACGACGACGACGAAAATTGTCACTTGGAAATTATCATTTCAATGCAATTAGTTAAAAAATATACATACATACATGCAGGTATGTATGCAGTGTGTTGAAGGAAACTGTGCCAGCAGCCGCGCATGCGTGTGGGCGGTACGTTTTGCTATTTCGGCTTTGTTGTGGCAAATTCTAATTAATGTTTAAAGTGTATGCGAATGCGGGGCAAACAACAATGTTGCAAGTTGACTTATGGCTTCACTTAAGGCGCTTATAGTTAATAAAGAAAATTGAATTGGCTTTTAATTTGCAATAAGCTGTAGGCAAAATAAATTTCTTATTTATCTATTTTTTATTATAAATAAGTAACCACTTTTTTGTGCGCTGATTTATTGCATAAAATATCTACATATATATATAATGGTGGCGAGTTTACTGATTTACTTATGCATATGTAGTAAGTAACCGTGATGAATGCGCGTTGAAAAATTCAGTTTGTTAAAAGCTTAATCGATTCGCTATATTTTGCCTAAATTGAAATACCGTAAATTTGTTAGTTCATAAAAACCGGATAGACTGACGTTCTGTAACGGTTGTTGTCGTTGTAGCGGCTATTTAGCGTTACCTTCATAGAATCGACTAATACTTCAATCGTTGTTGTCAAACTCAACTTAAGGTAGGTCCCAAGAGAGAGAGGTGGTATTTAAGTGAGTTGCTACAATATCGGTTTGATGGTAACGCGGGTCTCGTGAGGCAGCGGTAGCTTTTACTTTGCAATTGTTTGTGGTTGAACTCCGATGACGGCATTCAATGGATGAGAGTTGGTGCAGATGGTGATAGTCTCTCCGTGAATGCTGTTTTTATTGTTTGTCCAATGGCTGTCGTGTGTAGTGCTGGATCTTGTCCTTCAGTTCATAGAAATGACTTTTGAGTTTACATTAGGTTATAATAGGATGGGATAGGTGAGGTTTAGCGACAAACGTTTTTAGGCAATACACTTCCATTTCCTTCCTATACAGAACCCCGACCTCGTCGTAAGCCTCAGATCCTGGCATGGAGAGAGCGCGGTAGAGATATAGTAAAGACGCTCATAAAATTGTGATGAAGTACATAAGTATAAATACTGGCTAGACAAGAAAGCAGAGCGTAGTGCCTTATGAGCATCTGCCGTTTCGGCGGCGCTCCTTGACATTTGTAGGGTCTGACTGACTAGAAGGGTTGGCTAGTATTGTTTGGCGAGTAGGGGTTGCCGGGTGATTGCCTGTACGGATGATGTTGCATTTTTAGTGAGGTGTAAATTTTTGTATAACCTCTACGACTTTAACCTAAAGTGCGAACCGCATGTACTTGCTATAAATCCTACTTTTTTTGTTCACTACGAGGTATAAGATGCTCCATGCAACTCCACCCTCTTTCGGAGGCATTCAACTGATGCTTTCTGAGGGAAGCTGTCGTGGAAGCCTAATGTCGAGGAGAGAGCAAGAAAGGCTTAAGTGGTCTAGAGCCACAGTTGCAATGGGCAATAGGTAAGAGATGGAGCCTTTCACCCATAATTATTTTCTGGCTCTATGACCCATAGTCAAGCCCATTATGTCTTTTAGAGTCCTCGTCTGTTGAAATACGCTGTAGAAGGCTGCGTTCGTCAGTAGACTGGAGCGTGTGCAATGAGCTGCTCTCATTGGAATCAGTGGGTCAGTCCTACCCTGTTCCTTAATGTCATGCTTAGCATAGCGCCTGTAGATGTCGCAAGCTCCTTCGTTGCCTAACTGATTCGGGATTTGAACGCTCTAGTATTTTCGGGAGCTTCGATTTCATTCCTGATTATACGAATCACACCAGCTAGCTCCTTCTTCACGCATAGCCTATCAAGGGATGAGTGGATGGGCGTCAGTAGTTGGAAGGAGGTACCGGTGAACTTTTACACAAATGGGTCGAAGCTTGACGGAAGGGTCAATGGAGGATCTCTCCATCTACTTTAAATTTAGGCTTCCAGATCACTGTAGCGTTTTACAGGCAGTGGTTGCTGCTATTAAGAAATCAGTCGATTGGCTTCTGTTGCGAAGCTTGTAGGGGAGTGCCTAAATTCTACTTCGATCGCAACGGAATATTACCTTGCCAGATGCATACGGGTCCCAGCTCATAGTGATATGGCAGGATACAGTGTGCCTGATGAACTGACCAGAAGTGGCACCCTCGTGCCAGTATCACCAAAAGAGAGGGTGGGAGTTCTCTTGCCTACTTGTGGACTTCTCGAGGAAAGATGGTCCTCGTGTCAACTCAGCGAACGCTGAGGGATCTCCTTAATTATGGTGGGTGTAATAACAGGTCACTGTTTGAGTGGGATTCACGCAGTAAGATTAAGAATCACACCGGACCCTCTTTGCCGCAACTGCATGGAGAACGACGAAGTGGAATCTTCGCAGCAATTCCTCTTAGGCTGCGCAGCTTTGGCTAGTCCGCGGTTAAGGCACCTGGGCTCGTACTTTCTAAGTGGTTCGGAGGAGCTCTCTGAAACTTCGTTCTCAGTAGGCAGCGATTTTCGCAAACAATTTAACCAATTAAATTCTTAATATAGCTTACTAAATATAGCTCACTTAAGACTGGTGAATTGGCACTCGGTAGCTTAAGCGGATGACTTGACGCCTCGCAGTATTGACTGACAGGCCAATGCCTCATTCTTTACCGCTCTGATAAAGTTGTGGCTGCACTTAGAATACGTTAGAAGTCAGGAAGAGAAGGATTATCCCTTCCCTCAGTTTTCACTTTACTACATGAATAAATATATTGAGAAATCTTCGAAGTTGATCTTGATGGGGTACAGAGACTTCAAACCAATTTTGGTAGAAGTGTAAAGGATGTGTTTAGAAGGCGAAAAAATGATCCTTTTAATCCTTCTTGCTTAGCATAGACTACCCATTGGATCAGTACAGATGCAGATCGATTCAAAGGTTAGTAATTCTTGTTTCAATGGCTACTCTCTACTGGGTACTATTCTAACTATGATAAATCAAATGATTTGTGATTCTTAAACCATGCCAATCAAAAAAAAAAAAATATTGCATCTTAAAACTCGATTGAGTGCAATTTTGCCCTCTTCCAGCTTGTGCCTTCAAATTTTGGCAGCATATTTATGTATTTCATTTTAAGTAAATATTAGCGAACTACTTCTCATTGAACTTACCATTCCAACTAGTTTCCACTGATCGTTGAAACACAGGTACCGTTGTGTTTCTTTTGCGTACAGTGCTATTTTGAGATTGTTGTTCACATAGTCCGGGAGGCCGACTATCGTTATATTTTCTAAAAAGAAAATGGAAAACAAGTTTTTTTTTAGTCATTAGAATATGTTGAATATAATTATGATAACGGAAAATTTGTGAGAAAGAAATAAAGTAATAACACCGTGCGACCGTCAATTTTATGCACACAATTATCAGTAAACTCGCGAAACTAGGATCCAAATGTAGTTTACTTTAGTTCTTAGTTTTTCCATCTGGCGTCAGGATTTTTTTAAAGGACTTTGAAATTTCAAAGATAGGACTGTTTCAAAAAATTATTGAAAAAATTCAGTGCAATGTAGTATAACAATATGGGTATCAAATAAAAGTGAAAATGCTGTAGAATTGAAAAGGATTAATTTTTTTTGTTCACAAGGACGAATAGGTATTAAAAATGTATTTTTAAAATTTTATTCTTGAATATCCTTGAAAATTTGCAATATTTATTTTTGAAAAAATTATATGTTTAAAATTGATACAGATATGAAGCGGTTATAATTATGAGGGTGTAAGTGACATTTTTTGAAAATATAAGTTATACCCATATTTGTATAGTTAAATACAGTGTTTATTTGGTGACAAAGAGATGCAAGTCATATCGGACATTGCAGTGCCATCTATTGGCCGGGCAAGAATCATTTCAAATGCATTTACCCAGAATTTACAATAAGTAATCAACTTTAACCTTAATTATCTCAAAACAATGTCAGACCTACTTAGATCCTTTTCGCACTTCTACCTTTATTAGCTAAATAAATAATGAGAATAATTAAAAGAGCAGTTTCAATACCTATTCGGTTTTTTTAACCAAAAAAAAATTAGTGAGAAAAACTAAAAGCGTAGTTTCACTATATGTGGTGCCTAATTTCGTGCTTTAAAATTTATTGGTTTCTGTCGCAGGGTGATTTAAATGTTAAGAGTACTTACTACCTAAAATTCTATAAATTTTAAAAACATTTTGCTGGTAACTTTTGTGCATTAAGCTGTAAACTTAGTCGTCACAATATCCCCAAATGGTCTCAAATACTAAGACAATTCATTCATCTGCCCAAGCGATAAACGATTTATTAAAACCAGCGCTCATTGCTAGCCATTTGAGTTGATATAAAATAAAAACTCGACGCATTTGTTTTCAAAACAAATATTAACACACAGATATACATATGTCAACAAATTCGTAAATGCCTATTTTTCTCTGCAGCATTTGATGTGCTTTTACTGCGCATGCGTAACGTTGCTAAGCCCTTCTCGACGTATTTGCATGTCCACGTCTCTCTGATGCGCCGACGAAGTTATTCACTTGCTAGTAGTTCATCAATATTTATCTTTCTACTTCCTCGATCTTTGATACAAACAAAGTAACTTTCATTTTATGTGTTCGAGTAGTGAGCAATTGAACGGAAACCCTTTGACTTTCTATTTTATAGAAAAATATCTTTTGCGCGAGTAAATTATAATCATTACCTAAAAAATTTGATTCTTTAAGGACCCAAAATTACTAACCAAAAGTTTGTTGCCTGTGCCTGTAGTACTCATTTTGCCCAAATGTATTTCTGTATGGATAATCCAGTAAAATCTCGCACCATCTATCCACTTCATCCGTTTCTCGTTTTTTTCATTAAAAATTCGCTACACTTTTCTAGCCTCCTTCCTCACTTGGCAATTCCAACAACTCTTTGCCAATTTATAGAATGGCGTCATATACTCATCTTCAGTGGATTTATGTGCTGCCTGACATGCCACTTAAATTGGCAAATATATGCATAAGTTATGTGTGTGATACTATAACCTGCTGATGGGAATGAGTGAGAGTGCGCCAACACCCGCGCGAATAAAAACAAATCGAACAAAAAACTGCAACGAACGAAAAAGGGCAACAACTTGTAAGCGTCAACTCGAACTCGAGCTCAAACTCGGACGGGATACCTGCACAGGAAGAGCGGCGACCAAATACCAAATGACACTAGTAGAAGTTAAGTATGACTGCATTGCGAAGGGTGTAAAAGTAACAATAAACAACAGCGGGAGTTAGGCGCATGAAACCACTTCACTTTTGAAGAGTTTCCACCTAAAAAGTGACGCATCGCTGCCAACTAACGCTGACGAGCTGCCGAGGCTGTAACCAACATACATACATACATGTGTAGATTGTAACCGGCGGCCAAGATGGCGAGAAGCCACAGCAGTACCTACTGTCGGCGATCTAAAGGCAGTCAGTAAGTCAATCAGGCTGTCAGTCAATGGCTTGCCAGCAAGCCAGCCAGCCACTAAGTCAAGCAGCCCAGCATTCAAGTGGAATTTGCCCGCCTTGAAAAATGCACAAGCGTGCAACAATAATAATGCCAGCGCCTTCGCCTTCAACTTAGCCGTTGCCGTTGCCGTTGCAACATTCATAAATAACGTCAACTGAAGGGGTATTGTTATTTTCCCATACATTCATATGTATATTCACACAAACACGCAGTAACCTACATGTGCTCCTATGTAGAATATATAAATTTCTTTTGAAATATGAGCTCACTGATTGTTGGAAAATATGAATTAAAAAAAAGCCTACTGTAGTTAGTGCAACGCGCATAAATTTAATTACCACCAGTGGTCGGTCGTCGAAGTCGCAGAAGCAGCACCAGCAGCAGCGCGTCAAACAGTTGGGCGCTATAGCCGTCAGGCGGACCAAGGGCTATCGGTCTCACCAGCGCTCTAGCTATGTATGTATGCAAGCGCCTTAGCAGCCGCTGCAAGCACTTCGTTGCTCATGCCGTACGGCAGCCAAATTTCTGACAGTTGAGTGCCGCAAGCACTCGTCGCACGCCTGGAAGCTCAGTGAACTTGCAACACATCTTGAAAGTTGCTCTTGTTATGCCACAAGTACGCTGTAACAATAATTTGCGCAACAAATAAAAATAGCAACAAAAAAAAGAAAAAATAAATCACGAAAGAAGAAGATGCTTTGCGCAAAATGCAAAATTTTTAAACAAAATAAAATAAGTTAAATATCGAAACATTAACAAACGTGTGTAGCCATCGTGCGCTCAACACTCGTGTGCTGCTGCTTCAAAGGTGGCTTGCCCGCTTGTTCGCGCGCTTGCTTGGGTGGACGGATGGATGGTTGGTTGGTTGGCTGGCTGGTTGGTTGGTCTGTGTATTGAACCTGGTAGTCACCTATCAATCTATCTCAAGTGTCTTTTCAAGTGCTTCACTTATTGGAGTATGGTTGTTGGGCTTTTGTGTTGTTGGTCGCTAGCTCATCACTTGTTGGCGGCCGCTGGTAAGATTCTCGTGCTCTTGTGCTTGCTTGCTGATGACTTTCTGCTTCCTATAGTATTGCTACATTTATTAATAACATTGTTTTTACTTTTTGTTTTTTATTTTGTTTTGTTTGTTTTACTCATTTATTTATGTTATTGTATGTGCGCCACCAGTCGCTGGCGTTTGCAACCGAGCCAAAACGTTGCGCGAAGTTCAATACCCCACTTGAGCCGTTGAATATGAAGCAGATAAAAAAACACACACACAATAATAAAAACAAACAATGTAGCATGTTATGGAACACCTTCACCACCTTCGTCACCTTCACTAGGCAAACGGTGGGACAAAAGTGGTGAAAAACATGCGAGGCATTTTTCAATGTAGTAAATTTTCGCATAAAATTCAAAATTTTGATAACGGTATCGACCAATGTATCGATAATAACGATAAATATATCGATAAAAACTATAAATATATCGATAACAACAATAATTGTATCGATAAAAAATGATAATTACATATATAAATAGATTGGCGGTTACACATATGTTAGTGTTTGGCCGAGCTTCTCCTCCGATTTGTGACGTGCGCCTTGATGTTGTGACACAAAGGGGAGGGACCTACAGTTTTACGCCGACTCCGAACGGCTATGGTATTTTTATGAGAAGCTCTTTCATAGCAGAAGAACCCTCGGAGGTTCGCCATTGCCTGCCGAGCGGCGACCGCTGTTAAGAAAAAACCTTTTTTCAAAATTTTTTTGCGATTTTGCTTTGACCAGGGCTTGAACCCAGGCCTGCGGAGTGGAAGCGCGCACTACTTGCTTACCAGTACACCACAGCGGCCACATCTATAAATACGTTAATAATTATATTGTTAAATATATCGATAGCAATATCGATAAACAAATGCTCTGCTAATCCAGGGTCACACACGGCTTTTATGCAAGCAGACTGACGGCCTGACGTACCGAAAGAGGGATAGAGACGGTTGATGGCATTCGTCGATGATTGTTATTATTTCGATAGCCGATTTTGATAACGATGAACGTAGTCAAAGTACTGGTGGTGGCCTGTAGATGCACTGATACATCGCCCGGTGGCTCTTGGCAACGCTGAGACTGCGGTAGATTTATCTGCGAGCCGGTGTTAACTCCAATGGCACCTTCGTATTCGCACTTCACGATCGTTGGTGCTGGAACGGGTGGAAGCTACGGCCGTTTACGCCATGGCTAGAGTGTTGCAAGAGGAATTCGTTTCTGCATAAACAGCGATTACGACTCCTGCAATCTCTAAAATTACTAAATAGTTAAGTGCTTTCCTAACTTGCCTGCGAAAAGTGCCGACAATACATATATGTTATTTCGACTTGCTCTGACCTTCTGGAGACAGGTGTTAGTTAAGTGCGTTTAAGGGGTCGTGTGATGCGAAAACCTTCACATTCGGGACGTACATACGTTGGGTGCGTCAGGGTCGAGACCAGGCAGTAGTTGTGTCGGAGTATGCGGGTATCGAGAGGCGGTTGAAGATCTTCTTTGTAGTGATTGGTTTTTGAATTTCGATGACGCCGTTAAGGGGCCGAGGGTTGGTGTCGCTAATTGCTGGTGTGTATGCCGTTGGTTCCAGTAGTTATAATTTATATAGTACTGGATCTGGTCCTCTAGTTCATAGAGATGCCTTCTGCGGTGCCTTGGCTGAGGTTCTGCTACCAACAAGTGCTCTCTAGGGACTGCTTGCTTATCATTTTATGTTCCCTGGCTGTGGTCATCTCAGTCTCGCTATGTAGATGCTGTTCTGACGACAACAGAAGACAATCCTTAGCAGGATTAGTAGCTCCATCCGCTAATCCCACTAGGCCCCAGCGGCCAAACTGACGCAAGACACGTCATTTAGCAGCGTCCTTCACATTGCCTTTTATGTTACCAACAACGTTTCTTTGTCTCTGCCACAAGTGCTCTCGGCGAGCGATTTAAAGACTGTGTTGTGGATCTTTAATTTATTGCCAAATTGTGGTTGTGTCTGCGGAGAAAGAGAGTAGGCTTTCAAAAGTCACTTCTGGAATTTTCGGGTCCACTGTCGATGTACATAAATGCCCTTCTGCAACCCGACCTCTTTCGCCCAGGTGGTAAAGATGGTTGCCGAGTAATTCGTGGTTGGTTCATGAGATCAGGGAATGATTGGTTTTACCCAACCAAGAGATATTGTTTCTGATATAATGTTGTGACACTTTAAGTAAATAGGCGTATAAGCCGTTAAAGAAGTGCGGTGAGTGAAAAAAATGCACGGCTGGCGTGACGCTGTTGGCTGTTCGCGTGCGCTACTGGCTGGCTGTACATAGTAGTAGTAGTAGTAGTGTGGTGAATGGCTCTTCATGTAAAAGGGTATTCATGGAGACGGTTACTTGTAGCGCAGCAAAGTAAAGGTCCACAATTATTAGAGTATAAAATAATTGGTTTTGTATCGCGCTTGCCACACTGTGCTTTGCTCTTCTGTACTGGCGATTTTTCGTCTATTTTTTAATTTCATAATTACTTTTTTATTATAGTTTTTAAACAATGAATATAAAAGACAATAGTTTACGCTTTTTTTGTATAACCAATACTTATGTATGTACGTCATTCCATATCAGCCAATCGATCAGTAGCAATAGTGGCTGCTAAATCTAATTAAAATTTGTGAAGTATCACTTAAGAATTTACGTAGACTTGGCTATTTTTGAACCATGAATGCTCGTAACCAATATTTAGCTGACCATACATAATTAACTTTTGTGTTGTTAATCTACTTTGGTCCCTAAGAGATTATCTAAATACATAGTTAATTTCCGCATCATTTGCGTTTTTTATGTGTTTTTTTTAAAACATGCATTATTATTGAGAGTAGCTTAAGTATAGTGTTTGGCGAAAAAGTGTGATGAGAAAAAGATTCTTTGATTTATTATAAAATATCGTAGTTTTTTTTGAGGTGGAACTTCTTGAGCGGCGGTAGTGAATTGAAAAATCAACATGGAAAAAGAAACGGAAATGACTATGGTGGGGACGGATCGTATTAAGCCGCGGTTTAAGGATAAGATTTAGATTTTGATTAATATTTGTATAAAGTTGATGAATATGTAGGCGAAGGGAGGATAAAGAGTAAGATGAAAATAGCGATACAAATAAAGATATGTAAAGACAAATATGAAGATGAAGGTAAATTTAAATACCTAATATAAGGGTAAAGATGAAGGTTAGTTTAGGTTAGGAAGGCGCGTACGAATGACTCGTACTTCCACTCGGAGGCAGACTTGCCCATAGTGAATTCCCTCTCATATTGTAGACATAGTGTCTGTTAAAGCATTTAGGTACTATTTTGGATGAAACCCGATATTTTCATTTCCGCTATCTCCCCCAAACTACTAAAAAAGCGTCAACCCAAATGCTTGAGACGTCTTGTCTGGGGAGCTGGGCATTGAAATGGGAAGCGGTGAAGCGATTCCACAGTCCCTCCTCCCGACAACTTCTGCCGAGGGGCTTGTTGGCATGCGCCATCATCGCCTGATTGAGTCTCACCCATAAGGATCTTGAGTTCTCACAGTCGTCACGATTGATCCATAGGTTAGTAGTTACGGCTGTGAAGCATTCTTCAACCCTCCTTAGTAGATCAGAAATCGGTGGTATTAGGAAGTTATCCGCTTCGCTATTTTGCACCCGAACGGTGTCTATTCATCTCGTCGGCTATTTCGTACCCTTAGATATTGCTATGTCCAGGAACCCAGCAGAGAGATGTTTTGACGTGACTCAGTGAAGCCAGCTGCGCACGACATTTTCGAACTACTTTCGACTTTACTACCTTGGCAGTCTGGCTGTCAACGAATATAGTGACGTTCCTTGACGACAGACTTACTATTCCATATGAGACAAGCCGGCTTCTATATGGCAAAAGATCACCGCCTGAAAGATACTCAATTTATCAGGCAGGTCCTTGGAATAGAGACCCGAACTGATTTCTGTTTCCATCCTTAAGCCATCGGTATAGATGGAAATACCATAATTTACCGCCATCCAATCTTCCCTAGTTCGAAAGTGCCTGAGAATCTTAAGACTAAAATTCCAGGATGGCGTGAGGTAATCAGTTTCGACATCTAAGTTGGCATCTATTTCGTTACTTCGTATGCTTCCACAGTTTGGATTCCCTTAGTCTATTGCGGCTGCGCCTGTTATGAATAATTGTGGTGGCTTCAAGTAAAAGATCATGTTCAGCCCTTCTTGTGGTGCGTTGCTCACGGCGCCTGATATACCGCCGCTTGCAAGTCTCTGCACTCTTCCAAATATTTTCTGATTGCTGCGTTTATTCAGTGCTTTCCACCACACCAGCGATCCAGAGGTTAAAATCGGTCGGATGACTGTGGTATGCAACCGAGAATTATATGCGGTGACAGCTACTAGTTTTTCCCAAAAGTCCTTTTGCAGGTATAGCATACTGCTAGGCCCTTTCCTCTGCGTTGCACCTCAACGTAAGTTTGTAGTCAAGGATAATATCTAAGTATTTCGCCTCTGAGGAAATGTTCAGAATAGTCCCGTCTTGCTTTGGTAAGGGAAATTTCGGAATTTTTGTTTTCCTCGTGAAGCAGACAAGTTCGGTTATAGAAGGGTTAACTCCTAGCCCTTTTTTTTGCAGAATTTGTAAAACTGCCCAGTGTATTCCATCAGCTCATTATTGTTGGCGAGAATTTTCCGGAAATTAGAATAGCCAAGTCATCAGAGTAGGCAACTACATACCTTCGTACTCCTTACTTTAAAGCTTTCTAAAAATTAATTTAAAATCAAGAGCTACAGCAGGGGTGATAAGTACCCTCCCTGTGGAGTTCCCATTGTTGTTCTTCTAATCACGGACCTTGTATCTACAGCTTCTTTTCAGAATTCAGTCGATCCACACCACTTTATACTGCTGAGGATTAAGATAAAAATAAAGAAGAAATATAAAAGATAAAAATGAGGAAAAGGATAGAATTCGCGACAAAATAGAGATAGGGAGTGGGATACGGATAAAGATTAAGAGACAAAGATATAGATACAACTTTAGATTAAGATATGTACTCACTACAGTTCACCTCAACTCAAAAAATCACCTTACGCCACTTAAACTCACTTTAATTCATTACCTCACCTCAACTCAACTCAACTCAACTCAACTTAAATCTACTGTACTCATCTCGCTCCAATTCAACTCATTTCACCTCAATTAACCTCATCTCAACTTAAATCACCTAAACTCACCTCAATTCATTAACTCACCTCTACTCAACTCAACTCTTCTCACCTCACCTCAACTCACCTTAATTCACCTAAACTCACCTCATGTCACCACAACTCGCCTAAACTCATCCTAAACCACCTCAACTCAACTCAACTGACCTCACCTCATCTCAGCTCAGCGAAGTAAATCACAAATCAATTGGGAAATAAAATTTGATCAATTTAAAATCACTCAACCCAGTGTTATGTTATGTTATCTTATGTTAGGTTGAGTTCAGTAGATCGATACATACAACCATCAGAATTATGGATATGAATCAAGATAAATTTAACTTCCGTAGCGCGGCTCAGCCGCACTTAATCTTTTTTTAAATCAACTATCCTATTTTTGTAGGAATTATTTCAGCAGCCATCACCTTTGCTGATAAGATTTCTTCCTTAACCGCGGATTGTCAAGATTTCCCAGATGGATATATACAAGCGACATACAAAAAGTTTTTCTATTCAATAAATAGTTTATTTAAATTTTCTGTCAACTTGTTTAACTTGCATTTCCGTTTGCGAAAATTGCAATATTTTCGCAAACTCAAGTTGACACCCATAAATAACTCTATTCGGCAGGCTTTAGGTTTTAAATTTTTCTAAAAAAAAACTTGTTCTTTAACAGCTTCCAATCAATAGCTTATCATATTCATATGTACATGCAAATGATATATGGAGTCACAAAAAATAACAACAACAAAATTGAAGCATTTGCAGCTTGTATGTGGTAGTTGCAATTGAAGTAGTTTTTTGCCCACAGCCCGCAGCCCAGAAAACACGTCACAAATGACTTGATTCATGGTGCAATGCGCCTGTGGCACCTAAGCGCTACATACATACTTGCACACATATACACACATATACACACATATTCACACATATATCCAGACTTATTCAAGTAAATCAATGTGCTGACATTTGTGCGTATCTTTGAGATACTTTCAGTAAGCATGCAAACTAATTGTGAACATAAAAACAAATGCATATCAACTTGCCGCTGCAGAATCGTAAAAGTTGCATGTAAACTTGCGTTGTTGATACAATACAGAGGCAGGCTGTGAAAAAGCCACAAAAACACAAATAAAAAACGTAAAACAGAAAATTGAAAAACCTGCAAGTTACGCACGCAACTTTGCAACAAATGAATTTTGCAATAAAAATTAGTGCAGCAGCGCAAGCAAGGAAAATGTAAAAATAGGCAAGCTAGAAAATTGAAAATAAACAGAATTTTAAATTGATAAAATTGCGCTAATAAAAAGTATGTATGTACATATGTAAATTAACAAGAAAATATATAAAATGACGCACTTTGCACGCATGCGAATATGCATGCATGTAACTACAACACTTTAAATTACATTGGATTGGTGACTTCGGGCTAAAAGCTTCAAGGCATTTGAGCTTAGTTGGCGTGTTACAATTTGCAACAAGTGTCATAAATGTGGTGGAGTTAGACACATATGTACATGTATTGGCACCAGGTACAGAGGTACTTATGCACACACACACACACTTACATACACAGAAAAGTCCAATATGAAGCGTCTGTCCACCTGCACATTTATTACTTCATTTGCCAACTCCTACTCCTTCATTTCACCCCTCTGCGGCTTGTTGCAAAAAGTGGCAAATGTTTTATTAATTAAGTGCAAACGTGGCTATTTACAAGCCATTTGACGGCGCAATACTAAATTATTTGTGTTGGCAATGCTGTCACTTCGTTGTTCATTTCACGTTGCAGAGTTAAGCGGCTGTTTTAAAAATGTTGTTTGTGTTTTTTCTTTTTTTTTTAACACGAGGAAATGCCTTGCGGCAACTACATGCCAGTCGACATGTGTGATTTCATAGGTGGCGCGTTGAATTTTGAATTAGTGTGAATGATTTTCGTCTGGTCGCTGAACTCGAGATGAAGTTTTTGAGAAAAAAAAAACAAGACACAAAAACCAAGAAAAACAAACCAAAAAACGCCTATAGCTTCGTTAAAATGTATGAGTTTTTTTTTTCAAATGCGACAGCAGTTTTAATTCCAAAACGCTGAGAAGATAGATATTCCAAGGCCCAGAAGCTGTTCAAACTTAGTTAAAAAAAAAACAATTTCGACAGGACTTTTTCTATTTGTAAAATTCTAATCAGAAAAATATTTAAAAGCAGGCATCAACAACTTGTTACTCTAAATTTGGTTAGCTTAACTCAATTCTGGATTTTGCGAATAGTGGATCCTTTGGGCTGCAGTTTCCTGCATTGTGAAGACGGAATCATAGTGAAAATAGTTAAGTCGTTGAATAATTCAATGAGAAGGAAGACCACTATGTTTGCATGTTTGTCTTTATGTAAAAAAATATTTACTGGACCAAAAAGTAGTGGGTATGCACTGTGGCCAATAGTAATCAACTATTACCACCCCTGCATGGTTGTAAGCCATGCAGAGTCCGCAAAAAGCTCCGGAAGCAGTGTCCGGAAGATGCATCAGACTAGGCCGAGCATTCCTTAAACTGCCATCAATTTATGACTTAAGAAAGTTTTACTGCACGGCAGTTGAGAAGTGCATGTGCAAAAATTTCAAAAATATAATGAAGAAAATTTTTGCACATGCAGCATTACATAGCATGCATTTAGGCGCTTGGTGTTAGTAACCGCGCCTAAATAGTCGTAATCTTCCGAAAGCTGAACAGCGCCATGGGAATTGGTTCTAGAGTGTCCTTGAAGCTATCTTCCTCACATAACCTAGTAAGCATCATGAGCGACAGTCTGTTTCTATCTTACGTTCCTGAGGTGTGGAGGAGAGCGCGAATAGTTTGTATTCCGAAAGTCGGAATGAGATACTACTCTGCGTCGTTACTGATATGCGGATGACATATTTAGTCATAATTGTTAGGGGAAAGTTCGAGAGTATCCTCTGCGACATAATACAAAGAGGTATTAACAAAACGAAATGATGGTGCGCCAGAAACGCATAACAGAATTCAGCAAAAAGGATTAGGACAGGCGTTTATGGCAAAGTTATCTGTGCCTATGTGAAAGTTCCAGAGCATTTTTCAAGCGGAGGTCTACGCTATCAATCTGTGTGCAGATATCAAGATCTATTTATAGAAGGTCACGCACTGCGTGAAAAAAATTGCCTCTCTATGCGCATGACGTCACAGGGCGATACAAGTTTTGCTTTCACTTGAACAATTGCATTGTTTGTGTGTCATCGGTATGTAAAGCAAATGCTCTTTATTGTTGTCGCTGTTTGGTTTTTGTCTCCCAGCGAGAGTAGAATAACGGACCTTCGCAATGCGCATCCTTTTATATATAAACCTTGTGCAGAGATTAACTTACTTGTGTAAATCACCTCTAGCCATTGAGTGAATTGAGAATCTGTGTTCAATAGTATTCAGCTACTTTGGGTAGCAGGTCACAGAGGAGTGGAGAGAAATGAGGTAGCGGACAGATTAGATGAGGAAGCAGCCACCTCAACTCCCACAGGTCCCGGACCATTCATTGCAGTAGATCTCAACATAATTTGGGAAGAGCTCAGGAAAGGAGTAAGAATAATGAGAGAACAGAACTGGTAAAGGAACCTTGGACTTCATCAAGCCAAACTATTAATGAGGAGAGATATAACACAAAAAGATATTGGCGAGACGAGAAGAAATACTAAGTCTGGGCTTAGTGTGGCCATAGGATGAATACCTATACTGCCCGTCCTCCGGCACCCCACAGACAGCGAGCTCACTGCTAGCGCATAGTTTTCGTATACTTAGTTTTTTTTTAAGTTAGGAGTTAATTTCGCTGCTGTCTGTTTTGGTTGTAGGTTGTATCCCTGTCTGGAATAGCACTGCAGACTGCAGTAATCTGAGATTTTACATGCCTGTTCAAGTTCACCATCGATATAGAATACAACAGCTACTACTCTTTCATTCATTTTATATCCCTTTGCAGAGTAATGGCGGGTGTGATTCAAGTATCCTCAACTCCAAATCTATTGAGGTGCGATCCAAAAGCATTCCTGTTTGAAACATTTCTTTAAAGCCAGCAGAACATGATCATCGTTATTCAGAATCTTTTTCTCTTACATTCTGCTCCTAACACAATAGTAAAGTGTGTTTTAAAGTAGTAGTGGGCAGAGAGAACTTTTAACCTGTGCACATCTATATTGGTGACGACACGAGAGAGCTTTTACTCTGTGCGCCTCCATATAAACTCCATAGAAAACTCTAAAAAGCTTATTCCGCGGGATATATTCTGGCCATGACCAGTATAGATAAGCTAACTCTGCTGTAAAGCATTGGTTGGTACTGTTATGCTAACGTGCATAACGTTAAGCTTTTTTAAGCTGAATAAAACTTTTTCTCTGCGCACGTTCATATAAAATTTAGAAAATGCTTTAAAAAGCTGTCCCACGGATTGTGTACTCTATACAAAATCTAAAGCTTTTCATGCACTTAAGATGGAGGCACACAGTGTACAAGCTCTCTCAGATCATCATTTTTCTGTACCTAATGTATAAGTTTAAAAAAGCTACGATAATGACGGTGCCTATTAGCGCTTTAAAGCGCTAGGCACACTCGCCGAGCTTTTAAAAGCTCTCTGTACAACTTATATATTAAAAACCGCTTTGGCGAACACTGCTTTAAAGTCGTTTTTCGTTTGGGTGATAATTGTTTGAAGGTTTTCTCTGATCATCACTTTTTGTACTTAATTTACAAAAAAAGCTCAAAAAAGCTACGCATGCGAGAATGAAGGCGCCTATCAGCATTTTAAAGCACAGTTGGTCGCTCTACAGGCACAATTGTCAAGCTTTTAAAAACTCTCTGGCGAAAAATAAAAGCTCTCTCTGGCAAACACTGCTTTAAATTAAAGCACAGTTTGCTACTCCATTGGCACGCGTGTCAAAACCACCAAAACCCCTTTGTACAATTTATATATGGCTGTTACAAGATAACAGCTCTCTTTGGCCAACACTGCTTTAAAGTCAAAAGCAATCTAATTAATTTTTTCGAAGTTGGGTGACAATTCATTTTAGTTTTTCTTTTAGCATATGATTAACAGAGGTATTTTGAATTCTCCTCCATAACTCTATTGATAATAATTTTATTTACCTTAGGTTTTCAAGTATTCTTTTATTCAGTTTGCAGTCCATTACTTCTGTGCCATTTGACGACGTTCGATATCCACAAAAACATATATTCACTTAAATCCATGGCCACATCTCTTTCAATTTTAATTTTGACACGTACTTAAGAGGTTTTTTACGACCTGACAGCAATCGTATTGCGGCTGCTAGGGGCGCTACTGGTTTTCTATTTAAGTGCAAGAAATAGACGATCGCAGTTGAAAGTTTCCGCGATTTGTTGAACTTTATGAGTGCCTCAGGTGCCAGACGCGTGTTTTAAGTGCAATTTATGCAAATATGGCATTAGTAATGCAATAATTAATAATAGCTTATCAGTTGTAGCGAGGTGTTTTATACATTTGTTAGTATGCACATATGTAAATTTTATTTTGCTAAACTTTAGAAGAAGAGGTTTTTTAAAATGTGCACAGGCATATACATATGTACATATGTATTTGTGTCTACACCTTAAGTGTTGGCATAAACTGTATTCCAGGAAAGTCTAGCAGCAAGCGCTTATGGCCCCATCAGAATGGGTACTTGGTCGTCAAAACCGGAGAAGTATGCGAAGGAAGTAGCGTACGTAACGCAGAGAGACGCCACATTGAAGGCGTTGGGCTAATAAAAGTAAAGGTAAAAGTGCAGTTTACGGTTTCCTCCGAAAATTTATCAACGAGGAAGTGGACATAAACGAAAGGTTTTTTCAAACCACTTTTAAACGGTTAAAGAAAAAATCAATTTGTACCTTCAGACTCGTAACATTGACAGTAAAACTATTCTTTTGACACCCTTTTCTACCAATTTGGATAAATTTTGGGGGGACCGTAAACTGCACCAATACCGCCGCCCATACATTGCCGGACTTGCTTGCGTCAAAAGTTGAGTGTTGGCCAACGTTCGTCGGTTCCGTCAATGCAAGGGTTGCCAATCTGGCGCTCTACCTGCAAAGACAC
>JAPVRG010262968.1:1400-11964 GCA_029783565.1 Rhagoletis cerasi
AGAAACTTCATTTGAATTTGATTTATAGTTTAGTCAAAAATGGCAACTGAGTTAGAAGTGAGACAAATTATTTTGCACGAGGTCTTAAAAAGTCCGGCTTTAAGGGCTCGTAACATTGATAAAATTATGAAATTGCACCACTCGACAGTTTGCAGGGTTTTCAATCGGTACAAAGAACGTCGGGCAGTTACTAGAAAATCTGGGTTCGGATATGAGCATGGCCAAAGTGATAAAAACAGTGCCCGGAAGGTCCTCAGGGCGTTTTCGCAAGATCCGAAGGTTTCGTCGCGTTCTGCTGCAAAATCCGTACGTAGATCACAGTCTTTCGTACAAAAAGTAAAGCGGCAAGCTTAAATGAGAAGTTTTAAAGCTCAAGCAGCGCCAGATCGAAAGGCAAAGCAGAATAATACAGCGAAATCCCGCAGCCGGAAGTTGTATGAAACCCAAATTACAAAATACAAATGCATTGTTATGGACGACGAAACCTACTACTTTCAAATATATATTGCTGCAAGTCGTCAAAATGCTGCTGAATGCTGTAAGTTAAAAATGAAGTCCAAGTTTCCAAAAAAAATACTTGTTTTGGCAAGCCATTTGTTCCTGTGGCCGTAATAGCAGCCCTTTTAGCACATCCGGGACAATGAACGCTCAAGTTTATTGGGATGAAAGCCTTAAAAAGCATATTCTGACGTTTATTAACAGACATGGTAGTAGACCACTGGTCCGGCCGGACCTGGCAAGTTGCCACTATGCCAAGGACACATTGCAGTGGTACAATGCAAGTAACATCAATTTTGTACCTCGCGACTTCAATCCACCCAATAGCCCAGAGCTTCGACCTATCGAGGAATATTGGTCGATCGTGAGAGGAATATTGAAGAAGACAGGTGAACTGGTAAAAAATATTGAAGATTTCAAAACAAAGTTGTTGTGGGCATCGCATAAAGTCGATGATGCACTCGTGCAAAGGATGATGGCACGTGCGCGACGAAAAGTCCGATCACTTGCATATGGAGCAATTGGCAACTAATGTTTTAACATCTTAATTATATCTAAACCTCAAAGTATTATATCAAATAAGTTAAATTTCAAAGCCTTCTAGTTTATTTCTTGTAGTAATTTCTAAGTATCGCGGTCTTGGTGTGTTAATCCTTTACAAACATCGGACCAAAGTTATAATACCATTTCATGCTCATGAAAGGTATAAAAATAAGAAGAATAAAAAAGCTAAGGCAAGAATTCGAGAAATTGGAAAGACCAATGGTAAAGCAGTGACGCCTTAAGATCGTACTTCTCGCCGCAAGTTTTGTTCTTCCCGTCCGGCTTACTTTGGCAAGAAGCGCGAATAAGAACCTTGGGTACAATTGAAAGGTTTTTCAATCATCTACATAATGTTGGTTTTAGTTTTCTAAGATTATTTTCTGCAGACCTCGTAATTTTCAATACATTTAAATCTTAACTACTATTAAAACTTCCTCAAGAAATTTATTTTATTCCGCTCAAACTTTCTCAAGAAATGTATTTATTTCTATGCCATCACAGTATTGTACCTGTCGACCTGTCTCCACAACTTCTCATAACCACCCATAAATCTGGGCGACAACATAATGCAAAGCGTAGCATAGTTTATGAGCGCATCTTCTAGCAATCAAACCAACGACCTACGACAAGCCTATTTATTTAAACACGGAACCAAAGAAAACATAGAAAACCCTCACCAATTGTAGAAAATATGAAAATAAGCAAGCACGAAATATTCTTACCTACGAATTAACCACGCTCACTTTGTCATGCTTCCAGTCAGGCAGCTGGCATAAGATTTGAATACTAATTGGAATTATGTACCTAAGCATACATTCGCATTATGGCTAACCAAAGCAAACCAAACCGAACGCAGTCAAGGCAAGACAAACCACAGCGCCACAAACTAAAGCGGTGTACATTATTTTAGTTGGCATTGTAAGCGCTACTTCTCTAGAGTTTTTAAGTGTTCCATTGTGCTGTGGGGGCGCGCGCATCCTTTGACGGTATTGCGTACCTGCATATATAGTCGTGCCTAGCATTGTCATTCGACGGAAAAAGTGAAATGACGACTTTGTCAGTCAGTCACTCAGTTGCTGTACAGATAGTTGTACATAGTAATAAGAAGAAGAAGTATCATCATCACTAGAAATAAGCCGACAGACGGTCACAAAGTGTGTGTGTGCTAAAGTATTTGTATGTACATATTTAAGAAATAGCGCTAAATTTATCTAAGATCCTTGGAACACCCACGTTAAAGCGTGGGCTATTTTTTTTGCAAATATGCATATATACGCATGATTTGTATTATTCTAATGCAATTTGTTTGTTTGTCGGAACTTTATGATTTACTATTCGAGTTCGGACTGACAAATGGTTTGTCAGTTTGACGACCACCCATTTCGCTGGGTACGCTGAGGTTTTATGATTATAATATGTGTAGTTTGAAAAAATACTTCTACATAGTTTTTTGAAATATTGTGAAGTCTGTTATCCACTTCATAAGCATAGTTAGGAGGAAAATGGTTGGTATTTGATAAGAGCCTAGTTTTGCTCTTTTGACGATAGAGCCATCACCCAGTAACTTGCGACTTCATTTACTTTTTCCATACGCTACTTGAGAAATGCAGTAGTGCATACAAATAAGTAAGGTGTCTTCTGCGAAGAACTCTCCATGAACCTGAAATTCAGGCTACCGGATCACTGTAGCGTTTTCCCGACAGAGGTAGCCGCAATACAGGAGGCTTCGAATTGGTTGCTCGCTACTGTAACACCTTTCAAGGGATGAATATATATTCCGACAGTCAAGCAGCTATCAAGGCTATTGGCTCCCTATCGATCGCATCATATTACTACGCTATTAAGCTCATTTGGGTTCCGGCTCACAGCGAATTTGCTGGAAAATGCATGGCCGATGAACTGGCACGACAGGGAACCCTTGAGGAACTGCTCCCGGGTAGAGAAAGTCTGAGTGCTCCACTGACCTCGTATGGTCTACTCCTGTACATATGAGCGTTTGGTCAGCACAGTGGTCGCTGGGCGAGGACCTTGAAATGCAAGGCGGTAACATCCTTTTGAACTCGTGTAGATCGCAGGCGGTCTGGGGAGCTCTTTTGACTAAGCAAGTTACACCTCTCGCTATTAGTGGGAGTTCTAACTAATCATTGCGTGATAGGGAAGCATGCGGTAGGCTTAATATCATCGGTGACCCTTACTGCACTAGCTGAATGAAGGACGATGAGGTGGAATCATCTCAACTCCTGCTTCTCTGGTGCCCTGCATTTGTGAACCTTAGGTTCAAGCACCTTGGGTCGCACTTTTTCCATACTCCCGATGAGCTTTCGGGTATGGAGATCAGTCGTTTGAGGAGCTTCGTGGTGAGCACGGAGCCGTTTTTCTCATAGGAAGCTGTAGGTGTCGTTGTGTCTTTTTTTCTTTTCTCCTCTTAAGGGCACCACAATGGACAGCTTAAATCATTGTCTAAGTGTGCCTCCGCCCACCTAACTTAACCGAATGAAATATTAACTAAAAGAAAAATTAGCCCTGGTAGCTTTGTTGCTATATTTTAGGCACACTCTTAGCTAGGTTAGCATTAGGCCGCATGTAACGCTAAGAGAAGTCCAACTCACCTAAATCCATCAAAAACGAGATGGTATATTTTACCTCGCCCCGGATTGGATCGATGAATGACTCTTCTTTGATATATGTACATATGTACATGTGTAAGTATATAGACATCTGCTAGATAAGTACTAAGATATTTTATCAATGCTAGTCCGCTATTCCTCTCTTTCATGATCTTTATCTTCAGGTGGTCGAACAATTTTACACACGCACTTTGCGGCATTCCCCAACATCACGTTTGTCTGTCATAATTGTCAACTTGCAGCTAAGCTTTTTCTTCTCTTCAAGCACCTCTCTAGTGGTTACTTTTCAAGCGTAATTATAAAATATTTATAAATGCTGGTGAGGCAGTTTCTCGTTTTTTTGACGCATGCGGCTGTCAAATCAATTGTCATTCGCTGACATTTGACAGTTCTTGGGAAAGGTGCGCTAAGTCTTGAATGGCATTGGAATTGTGGCGATCGACGGCGCCTGCGATTTATTTGCATTAAATGACATGCTTGATGGAAGAATCGACAGAAAAAAAATGTAATTTAGAACTGCATATAAAATTTAAAAGATATGTACTTTTATTTAAAAACTTTGCTATAAGTATGACACTGAAAAGTGAATGGATATACATAGTATGTATATTGGGTATGTATGTTGAAGGTGAGTCAGTGTTACGCGAATCTATTAAGGCACCTAAAGCTTTCATTTACGTGAACTTATCTCTCAACGCTTGACGCGGGTTCACTGGTTGAGCGATCTTAAGTGTGGGTCTCGTCTGTTTGTAGAAATGCCCTACGACACACCAAGAAGGTGGCTATTCTTTCAGCAAGTGTCTCTTGGGGTGTTCCCTACGGTGGAAGCCAAATAGTAATTTATTACTGAAAATAAAATTATATTCTCTTACGGGAAGAATTGAGGCTTCACTTTGCTGTGCATTTGCAGGATTGTAACTTCGTGCACTGCGTGGTCCTAGTCCCCGGTGAAGACTGACGCAGCGTTGAGTAAAACGGATAAGGCCATAGGCTACCCGAATGTTTATTGCATTAAATGGCTTTACGGAAGCCATGTTTGGTGTCCCGGGTTTCCGTAATGGAATCATTATACCAGACTTGCGCATGTCAGTGATGATTAGAGGGGCTAACGACAGATTAAGAACCTTGTGCAGGTATTCTACTCCCACTGGATAAAAGTGTTTTAGTATCAACAAGAATAGTCGTTCGGGATCAATGGCTTTGTAGGCTTTTTACTTCCGATTAACTTCATTGCTAGTGAAAGTAAGAGGCGCTCCAGGTTTTGGGCGGTAGAATAGCCTTTTAGTCACATCTTACCGGTGGAAAGATGCAATATGAACTGTCGGCTAAAATAGCTCGCCCATTTCTTCGAGTTCGACAAGACGCCTTCGCATAAGATGGTTTCCACACTCTCATCGCGCATTATTGAGTTAAGTAGGGACCAGACGGTTGACCAAAGCCTAGGCACAACATAATTGAAGTGCTAGGTCTTCAAGTGATGTTTCTGCTTCTTCTGCTCAAGCTGGTTCTCCAAGCTCTTCGGAATCGACCTGGCGTAGATAATCAACTCAATTGCTAGTACAGCAGTTTCAGACGGGAAATTGGGACGGATTTCCGCAAACCTAACGGAAGGTATGGAACCTGTCGCTACACCAGTGGACCCCTTGCGGAACTGACGTTCGTCGACAATGCCATCTGTTGATGTGTTAAAAGTGATGAAAGTTTTATCGGTAATCTACGCGATGCCGTCCCAATTAGGTATTTTAAAGTTAATGTAGGTATGGTTGTCCACGAAGCGAATTCGTGGTTTATATTAATCGAGGTGTCGAGAAAATGGCGGCCTGTTTGCATTGTCAGTGGCACGAACCAATTTTAAAAGGAGAAATCCTTCAGTGTATACTTCTGCTTGAAAAAGCTCGCAAAGACAGGCAGAGGGATTGATTTTCCTAATTACAGGGATTCATAGAAAAGTCGTGCTTCAACTTCGCATTACTATTTGAAGCTATTAGTGTACAAGTTATATAACCAGGTTGAGGTATCGAATTCCTCGTCCCAGTCGTACTTCGGCGGGAGGAGAACACCGAAGATCCTGAATATCTCTATCTTAGGTCATTTACAATCGGTGCTTCTTCTTATCTTGGGCGGCAATTCCGTTTGTTGCTGCCAACAACACTGTTACTGCGTAATTTTCCGATTGGTTTGCAGGTGCTAGCGACTCTCTTTGTCGGCTTCCCAGGTGCTGACGTCTAGCGTTTAGAGGACTTTTTTTCTGACATGTATTTGGTTGTAAGTGGCCTCCTTTTAATTCTATGCTGGGACTTGACATTTAGGAATTCAACTGACGATTGACGATAAGTGCAGATAGCTGGTTATCCATGGTTAGGTCCGATCTGGAAGCGACAAGTCTATCATGTTTTGGCAACGGCCGCATGATTTACCGCATCGAATTCCTTCGACAGGTCAACCGTAACTAGAACAGTCCTATAGCAAGGTCGATGTTAGTTAAAATCCGACATCTTGTTGTTTAGGATGCCAGCTTATTTTTCAGGGGCTACTCAAATGGCTTAAGGCCAACGAGAACGTTTTTTTGTCTTCCATTCGTGGTGCGAATAAATAGGTAAGACGTGAATGCTTTTATGTAGTCAGTGATGACAAAAAATATATGATACTCATTATATTTCGATACAGGAATATTATGAAGAAATTAACGAATGTATGCTGCAAAATGTTTTTGAATGACCATAACGTCTCATTCAAAGCTTAAAATCTTCTTTCAGTTCTCATACATTTAATTTATTAATCTTAATATCATAAGAACAAACGCATCACTCACTCAAACTGTCACACGAATTATACAATTTAAATGTTATGTAAATAAAATCAGCAGTCGATCACAAAGTTGCTCAAGCTAGTCAGTCGTCGACTTGGCTCAAGTTAATAAGTTGCGATGCAGCACGCAAAGCGACACTTGACGCTCGCTGTACAGCTGGAGCAGCGGTCATTTGCGAATGCAAAAAAAAAAGAGGAATGAAAAGGAGCAGTAACTACATACAAACATACATACATATGTTTGTGCTATTCATTCGTTTGCACATTTTTAAGCCTTCACATCCGCTTTTGGCCTCCATCACGCGCTCAAGTGTCATTGCTTAGGCAAAACGATCATTTTATGTGTCATTAACTGTCAAAGTGCATGGCTAACATTTATTTAGATGCATGCTTGCATGCATGCATATAGCATGTAGCATGCAATATTGCAACTGCAAGCTAGCTAAATAGCATCTTCAAGTTCATGGCGGTCAACGAAGCGTGTGAGTTTGCGGCGGCGGCGGCGCGACAGAGGATGGCGCAAGGCAGAAGAACAGGCGCAGGATGGTTGCTTTGGACTTTTGCTTGACTTGATGGTGCATAAATTTTAGCATTGACATGGTCATGATCATGAGTGGATGTGAATGGCAATGAAGCAGGAAGGTATGGAGAGAGGAGTTTGTAATTGAAAGAGAGATGGGAAGTAAATTTTGTAAAGCTGTATAAGTAGCATAAAGCTTGAGGCTGAGGAAGAGGAGAAACTGAAAAAAGGAAAAAATAAAGAAAGGAGAACTGACAATGGCGTAAGCAAGTATGTATTTAGTTTCTTAGTAGTAGATAAAATATCGAAAATAATATGCTTTTGGTTTAATTAGCTAAACCTCCTATAGTCGTGTGTGGTTCCCCTACCGATGCTACCGTTAAGTATTTCGTTATGCTGTAGATGCAGGCCGTTGGAAGTTGCATAAACTTGACAACATATTCTGTCTGTACGATTGAATTTCAAAAACGTCCACCCTATTCGGATCCCTTCATCCTCGCCTGTCATGTCAGGTATGCCCATTTCGTTACGCTTCTTCTAGCCCTAGCTGCTGGACTAACTCGGTAAGAGTGTTTTTGAGCTTTCATTACATTAGATGCTTTATCTCGACGTAGATGCTTTATGACGTCGTATTCGGCGCTGCTTATCTCTTCTCTATTTGGCCGGAATGAACGGGGCTGTATTATTCACAGCTTCACAGTGGCTTCTTTCGTGTGCTCTACGTCATTAGGGTCTTCACTAAACACGGGCATATGCAATCTGAAGCAGCCATGGATTGTTAACACTTAAGTCAAATGGAAGTTTACTTCGCCGTACTTTTGGGATATTAATTTTTCAATGTTTGTGATCAGTCTACGGGCCCAGCGTTTGTTACAAGTTTCCTTCCAATTCTTCTACCAGCTGAAAGCGTTAAATTACCAGGTATATGCATGGCTGGTTCTTTTGTCAGGACACTGGTGGGATGCAATCGAGATTACCTTTTAACAGTTCTGTAGTTATTGAAGGGATCGATTTTCGAAATAATTGGCAATTATAAAAAAAATTTATTTAAGATCTGAAAATTGTACTATAGCCGCCAGGATTGTCTGATAATTTCCCGCGTTTTTTGATGTCTACGGCAACTGTAGGTCAAGACTTTATTGTATCTCCCTTCCAGCGTTTGCCTGCGATGACTTCAGCAGAGAGGTTTATCATATCCATTAGCGCCCCAAGGGGTGGGTTTTGGGGTTCAAAGATGAGCATATCTTGTGTTTATAGAACTTTTAATTAAACAAGTAACTTTTAAGCAAAAACACAAGCGACTTCAATTCTAATAAAAGAATTTAGGAGTAAAGTTAATTCCTTAAAAATGTTTGAATTCTTTTTTGATTGTATGTAAATTAAGTGCAATTAAGTAACTTCGAAAAGTGTATCTTTTTATTTATTACAGACTGCACATAACACTTGCATAAATGTATTTTAAAGAGAGTATTTTCTGAAGCGAATTTTCAGTATTTTCTGCTGATATATCTTTAGAAGTAAATATAACGATACATATAACGATATTAATTTTATGTATCGATAACGTTATCGATTTTTTTATATATGTGTTATCAAAAAACTTTGTCAAAACAAATCAAATAGAACGCAATTGAGCTCAGCTAGTAATCGATATTGTTATCGGTATTTTTGTCAACACAATTAACATACACATAAACTGAAATGGATACCGCTTTTGATAGATTTATCGATACTGTAGTGTACTATTTTATCAGCTTTTTTTTACAATCGTTTGTTAATATGGTTATCGATAAATTTATATTATATCTATAGCGTTGTTGGTTTTTTTCAGTGTTGTTATCATATTTTTTGTTGGTCGGGGAATTGTTATCGATATATTCAGTAAGCTTTGTTGCTATTATCGATTCTTTTTAATTATTTGTTGGTGTTGGTTGATTTTTCCCACAAGGTGGCAAAATGATTTACTTTGGAACAAATTTCCGTCATCCTTTGTGAAGTTTGGTTTGGAGACAAACCGGTTCCGGCGTTGTGCCATCTTCAGTGTCATTTTTCGTTTGTCTCCAAACCAAACTTGACAAGGGATGACGGAAATTCGTTCCAAAGTAAATCTTTTTAACTATTATCGAAATTGTTCTTTTTTTAATTTAGTTATTCTACATACGGTAATTTCAATTGGGGGGGAAAAGTACCGGCGCACATACGTAGATTTAAAAGATTTACGCGGTCAAAAGTTACTTTTGGAAATTTACCGGAGAGACAAAACCACGAAGTAGGAACCATATATATAGTTCCAGGTACAAGAATCAATCCACAATACTATTTTTTAATGGGACTGAGCGTAGCACCAGGTGATCGAAATTTGGTTGTCGCTCACTGTGTACGAATTAGTTTTCGACGTTCCTAAACTAGCAATTACAACAATGTCAATATTCTCTTCGATGTTAATGCTTACCCAGTGATTGGGATGGATTCTCATAAATACGGAAAGAAACACTTTGTTTTGACAGAACAAATGTAATTTTCGGTTTACCTTGATATATTTTGAACATGCCAAAAGTAAGCTCCTTCAAAATTTTTTCTTTTGCTCAATTTTGATTTCAAATAGTACTTTTTATACTTTTCCGCGTTAGTCCGGGTTACGATTGCTTTTATATTATGAAGCTTACATATTGAACTTTATACTATCGAAAAATTAGGCGCTAGTTCCAGCTAATAATCAAATAACATGCTATCAAAGCCTCCTACTCCATGTGGGTTGAAAAATTAAAACTCTTTGTTTTTTAAGCCGGGCTTGCTGGATATTCCAATGGCTAAATTTCAAAATACTAACGATGGCAATACCAGTAGGTGTTTTTTTGAAATCCCAGAATTGGCTGCTGACATTGGAATCAGCTATGATTTCATATATAGAATTAAAGTTATTTTAGAAACGATTTCAAGTGGCCACAAAAATTGTTATGAGAAATACGATGAGCATGCTTTCGAAACTGCAAAATTATATACAGAGTTGTACGGATGGCACCCAATGACTCCAACCATGCACAAAATACTGATGCATCGGGGACTAATCATTCAAAATGCCCTAATGACGATTTGGCAGCTATCAGAAGAGGACGCAAAAAACTTTTTCGGGCATACCGACAGAATTTTGCCAGAAAATTTTCAAGGGTACAACGCATTTAGATATTTATAACCGGCTTTTACTTTCATCGGACCTCCTTTCAAGTAGCCTGAGAAAAATTAAAAAACCCTCACGCAAAGCTTTCCTGCGACTTAAGAGGTTTTGATGTCTGCGGAACCGAACATTCAATCGCAGCATGAATTATCTGAAGGTGAGGATGAGGACGCAAGCGTGAATATATCGTAAGCGCTTTTCTAGGTACCTACTAATTAGTTTATAAAAAAATGATGTTATTGCTTTCTTTTATGCAATTCCAAATATTGGTATTTCCTTACTATGCGTAAATTATAAAACAAATATAATTAGATTTTTGTTGTAAATACTTGTTGTATTCTACCTTCATGCGAACAAATTTATATAGTTTGAATATTCGTTTTATATAATGTC